>JAULCC010253284.1:0-12451 GCA_032358795.1 Nuttallia obscurata | reverse complement strand
TGCTCCACAGAAAACTTATTTATTTCTCCATTCATTGTATGTATATTTCAATGCTATGAACATTGTATAATGTTTAACGCAATAAACTTGAAACTAAACTTGAAACTAACTCGAGCAGATGATCCCGCCAACATGTTTTCAGTACTAATTGACTTCAATCGTTCGAGCTGGCAGAAAATTGTATTGGTGTGAAACATTCTTTTGAAAGGGTGTCCAGTCTCTTGGATAGCTGGCAGACGCCTACAGTTGTCAACCTTAGTATTTTTTAACACATTACCAGTCGTACATTTTACGGAATGTGTTCATCTGATAATTATAGCATGTTTGTCTTTAATTGTTCTTTATGTAAGTATAGTCAGTAACTTTAATGGCTTTGTATGTAGTTTGTACGAATACACATTAAACAAAAAGGGTGATATAAATGAGCCATGAAATTACAAGGGTATCACATTATTAATTACATTAGGGAAGCTATTCATACGAATCATCAATACCAGGTTATACAGTTGGGTTAAGGAATATTACGTGTATGTGGAATCACATGCCGGATTTCGTAAGAATATGTGCACAGTAGACAATATATTTATCCTTCATGGGGTAATGAAACGTATTCTAAATGATAGACAAAACTGTACACTTTATTTGTTGATTTTAAGAAAGCGTTTGACTTTGTAGTCAGAGATATGTTTTAGTTCAAACTCATTATGGTATTCGTGAAACCCTCACCCCCCCCCCCCCCCCCCCCCCCCGAGATATATTCAAATACATGTAAACTAATTTAAACAAGAGAGTATAATATGAGAATAGCCTCGGTTAAACATTTTCGTGAGAGCTTGGCTTAGTTCAGGTTGAGTGTATTTCCCCTTTTTTTACTTTCCATGTACCTCAATGATCTGGAAGAGATTTTTTCTTTAAAAGGATACGATTGGGATTGACAAAGACATGTTACAAATATCTTTACCTGGTTATGCTGATGATAAAGTTATATATTCCAAGACTGAAGCTGGTTTGAATCAAGGTCTCGATTTGCTATATGAATATTGTCAAAAATGGAAATTAATTGTAAATACAGACAAAAAATTGACTTTTTGGAAACGGAGGAAATATTAGACAAAACATGATATTTAGATAAAACCAACAAGTAATAAAAATAGTTGATAAATTCAACAACTTGGGAATAGTTTTTACAACAGGCGGGGCGTTCACTGGTACACAGGAAACTTTATATGGTCAAGCGTTAAAGGCTATATTCAAATTGAAATATTATATGCATACATTTGTAAATTTTACAGTAAGTCATTCACTAGAACTTTTTGATAAACTTATATTACCGATTTAAAATTACGGTGGAGAGGTATGGTTTTTTTCAGACGCAAACAATTTGAACGTATTCATCTTCGTTTTTTGCAAACAAATACATGGAGTAAGAAAAACGATTCAGAATAACTTTATTTATGGAGAACTGGGAAAAAATCATATCAAACACTATCGAATCATATCAATTGTACGATACTGGTTCAAACCTACCAAATGCAGTGATCTTAAATATAATAAAAACATACAATATGATGTTTACCGAAATGCAAACGTGCCAAAATAGAAATTCATGGTTTACCAATGTAAAAAGTATTTTAGATAATTTAGGCTTTAATTATGTATGGCTAGAACAGGGTGTTGGAGACGAAACACACTTCTTATCAATTTTCAAACATAGGTTAAATGACACTTCCATACAAAATTGGAACGGGTAGATAGAAAACTCAACCTCCTTTAAACTATATAATCAGTTTTCCGACTTTAGAGTTAAAACTTATCTAGACAATATTACAATACAAACATTTTGATAGTCTCTTAGTAGATAACGACTATCGGCTCAAAGTTTAGAAGTAGAAACTGGCATAAACCCCAAAAAACTTCGTGTACAGACAGAAAATGTCAACTTTGTAACTCTTCAGAAGATGAAATTCACTTTTAATTAGAATGCCCACTTTATTGTGACATCAGAATGACATATATTAAAGGAAATTAGTGGAGCCTGAACATAATAAAATTTACAGAAGTTCTAAAAAATGAATCATTAATCACAGTAAGAATATCTTGCCATGTTTGTTTTTTAAAAAGTTTTAAAAGGACAAATGATTATTACTCCAATGAATTGGAGATTAACATAAAATAGAAAGGAAAATACAGAGAAATTGAGAGATAAAGAGATAGCAAAGTAACTACTAAAAAGAGAGAAAGAGATATAGAAAGAGAGTGTTTTATGTGGCTCTTGGTCCAATTTTCATCATTCGTAAATGGCAATAACCATAGAAAAAATATTTTTATCAGGCATGTACATGTACACCTTTGTTTTAAAGTAATATTTGTTGAAAATTTGCTTGCCATATTTGGCAACATGTGAAATAAACTATACTTTTATTTTCGTAAAGAAGAGCATTTCCCTTTCGGACGAGAATCAGTTTTCGCATAGTAAAGAACTTTTGCTAAAACCCTGGTAAAGGATCAGGTGCGAGAACTAAGGGTGCAACGCGTAAGGTTAACACAAAACTCTTAAAGATAAAAACAAATTGAGCCATATTGGAAGTTGAAAAGGGCAAGAGTCGAAATCACAGAAAATCACAGAAATCACAAAAAGCCAAGCATCTTGAAATAAACACAAGTACTCTATCGACATGGATGAAAAACGCAAAATCCATGAAAGTGTGTTACCTAAGTTTCGGGCCTTTATTTATGTTAGGAAAATTTGTGATGATTTATATAATGGTCATATGTATAAATTATGAATGTAACTACTTTATCTTTTAAATTTCATTTACCGATATTAACGTTACTGCTAAATTTTAACGCTGATGTCTGATAACATACCTATACGATAAGGGCAATATCGTCTAATAATTTTTGATTTATACACAACCCGGTCGTACATGAACACCTAAGTGAAAGTTTTCTTTTAATTAAATCGTGCTATTATTTGACGGTTATATAAAAGGGAAAATCGGAAAGATTCACTGGGTTTTGACACCAAATAAATTGGTAATAGAACAAAAATGTAATATATCAGTGCAACAGCTTATATAGTCAGCGACATATGCAAATAAAGTGGGTGGGGTAAACAGTTTTGATGAAAACGGGTGACTCGAACACCCTCGATAGTTCGAGATTCAAGTCAAATTGTAGCGAGCTTGAACTATCGAAGTTCAACTGTATTTTAAGATTGTGCATGCATTTATATAGTCAAAAGGTTTGGCTTTTCATATAAAACAGTTTATTTCTACGATGTTGATAGTTGCAGTAATATGTTTATGAAGTTTAAGAATGCAATACGTAATGTTCACGAGAACATGAATATACACGTTGCCCTTTCATAGATATTATCAGGTAGGTGAGGCATATGTCCAAATGTAGATTAGAACGGTATGTCCATAAACTTATTGACTTAAAGCTTCTTGACATCTGCTTAGTTCATTAGTGTGCGTATGATTAAGTGGTACTGTTTCGAAATCATGATCCTGCAAGCTAAATGTCAGCAGGAGTAAAAGCTCGATACCTAAACAACCTGCAAAGTTCGTTTTGCGATATTTTTTTTTTTGCCATTACATTAAAATGTGAGTTATTATAGGTACCTTCGCATGTAGTTTTGGCTACTTTGCTTTCGATGCTGGACAGTTCTGTGAAGTTTGCGACAAAGAAAACATCTGTGTTTGGTGAACTTGCAATGTAGTTAAGTTCCTTGACATCAATTTCTGCTCCAATGCCTGACAACAGAGAAAAGCGAAAGTACAAAGACGAGAAAAGTTTATTAAAACACTTAGACATCTTAAGAAAGCGGTTCATTCACAGATAGCAAATTGACCAAAGTACGAACAAACACTCGAAATCATGAATATCGTCCATACTCTATTTTCAGGTCTTAAAATAACTCTATTAGTATACAATTTCTTAGAATAACTGAATTAATACAATAAAATGATTTCTACACCTGCTTTTGACAATCAAATTGATCAAACTTATATCGCAATAGTAACGGGACACGATTAGGTTTTCAGATAAAGCTTTTGTTGGAAATCAGCAGGTGATTTATGGCCTGTGATATATGTACTTGCGTGTTTGTTTGTCTCGTTTACGACTTCCAAAATGATTCGCAAGAAAATTGTCACCAAAAGGGCTGACAAGGGAATTCTGCGTATTATAAACTTGGGAAACCCTCGTTGGTACTTGCAGTGGCGATCGTGGCAAGGGTAAGGTATAAGATAACACAATTATATAAATTTTTGTTTCACAATGAAAAATAATCATTATAATGAGCATGTCCAGTTTGACTTTTATTATGTGAATAAGCCGCTTTAACGGGCAACTACCATTGCATACGACATACACAGTTGTACAAATATATGTTTTAAATTCTCAGGTTTCATATCAATTTACACATTTACATACATACATACATACATACATACATACATATATACAGTCATATAGAAGCATGAAAAAAAACGTACGCCTAACAATTCTATATTCATGGGTACTGTAAATTTGTAAATTGTCAATTTGTAAATTGATATGGTAAAATAAATAAAGTCGAAAGACTTCACCAAAATAAAAAAGACTCAGGTTACATATATAGACGTGGATAAGCGGCCATATGGATATAAAAAATATATAAAAACAATTTGAGTACTTTACTTGTAGTAAATTATGATACTTCATATGAAGTTTTAATTTCTGACATGCCTTGATCCGTTTAACTATTTCTTCTTACCCACACTGAAGACGGTCGTTCCAGCTTGTTTTAAATTTTGTGCAGAAATCTGCGTCTTTCCTGGATTAATTGACAGCCCATCTGTAACAACTATCGCTATGTCAGGAGCATTTGGACGACCTCCATGATATCCTTCAATACGAGCCATGTCCAGAGCCTTGTCTGTATCAGTATTGCCTAAAACATAATCGGACGGAATGTTATTAATAAGTGATGAGAAATATATATAATATCTATTTGACACGATCAAATCGGAATTAACTTCGGCATCACTATTAAAATTGAAACAACTTTTCAAATACAATTTCAGGAAGTATTAAATATCTTGTTAATAGGGGATAATTTCTTTTACGATTTTCTGTACTGTGGTTAAAATATCTTCAAAATCAAAAATAGCCTGATGAAGATGTAAAAAACAATTTCTATTTATTCCTAACACTGATCCTGATTCTGACATTTTTCAAAAACATGGGGCTTAGCCCAGCTGGAGTGAAATATAAGTTAAATAATCATTATAACACTGGACCGAGCTCGTGGCAGTTCTACATTTCATCTTTTATCATATCATTTAAACTTTTATTTAATATCATTTCTAATTTTAAAATCTGAATGACTAGTTTCAAGCACTTTAACCTCAATGCATTACTGCATAGGGAAATAGTGATCTTGATCCTGATTTTGAAAAGTCTGTGAAAGTTTATCGTCGTAGTGATTATACAAGTCGTATTCTAAACCAGGCATTGCAGAATAGACTGCTTAACGATCACAACCTATGTTATGAATGTCTCTTTATAACCAACGATATGGTCACGCGTCTTCAATCTCTTTTACAATAAGAGTGTGTCAGCAGGTTGCAAAATTGCTTCACACGCTGATGTGTCATGGAAAACATCTAATTTACCCTCCCCTCCCCATTTCTATTTTTTTTAAATATGCGCAGTTTTGTTTAAACTCCTTCCATGCCGGAAGCAATACCGCGCATGCGCAATATTTCGTCTGCCGGTTTTTTAACATCACAGATTCCCTAAATTTTTTGCAAAACAATTGGCTGAGTGAGTGTAAAACAGCTTGAATCCGGATGAGACGCCGAGTTACTACACGTCTCATCCGGATTCAAGCTGTTTTCAAATGACTTAAAACTCGGGGTAAGGCAGTAAAAGGTTTAAAGAGGCGTTAACGAACACAACAAATCGGCAACTGAATAACTTATATTAGATGCATTCTACTAACCTGGATAATATGGTATTCGGTTAACCGCATTCATAAGATCTAATTTTGATGAGTATTGATCCAAGTTGATTCTTATAATTGGATAACCACTGAATGTGATAACTCCAACCTTTGTTAAATCGGCAGCAATATCAAGCGAATTGATAATGTTGATGACAAACAACTTGACAAGTTGAAAGTTCTGTGGGCCAAGACTGCCAGATGTGTCCAGAATAAACAAAATGTCTGCTAGTGTCTGGTTACATTCAACTGAAATTAATGACGTTTAAAATAAATAAATAAATGACGCATAGAAATTTATATATACAAACGTTGGAACAGTGACCTAGGCAATATTCGTATAGAACCTGGAAAAAGATGGTGTTACTTTTGTACATGTATGCATTTATTTAAATATATTAGCTTTAAGATCTGTTTGTGGTAGAGCTGAGGTAAACAGTTATATATGCTAATGTAGGTCTAATTTCGCTACAACAATATCAAGACACGTTGACGATGTAGAGTAACGACTGCTGATTGTTGAGGAAACCAACGTTTCCGACGATTATTCATTATCGCTAACATACGCTAACTAACGAAAGTTTTAAACAAATTTAACCGCAAATAAGCAATAAGATACAATAATGAAAATATTGATTTTTGTGAGCAGTTATTATTTTGTGTAAGATGGTCAACATTTCTTACCCGAAGCATTTTTGGTTGTATTGATAGCTGGTTGAGCAGTGTAACCTACAATAAACAAAGACGTACAAGTAAAATCTTTTAAACTATTAATAACAAATCTAAAGTTTAGAATTCTGTTAGCGAAAGTGTATATTAACGCTCTCAGAGAGAATATGGGTATGTTGAATTTCTTTATCTGTGGTCTTGTCAAAGAAAATGTTAAGTTGTAGACGTGTAAAATTTAACTTCATGTAATTAACTAGCCATATACCGAATATATATAACTAAAAGTCTCAGTTATGATTGAAATATACTTACACGTTTAATTGCTTTACGATAGAACTTAACATTTGTTTTACCTGATGTAACTTGTGGTTGAGAGGATGGACCTGGTGAGACGTATTTCACTGCAAAATCAAAGATCATTGTGAAATATTTATATCGAACAAGTAACGAAACGGCATATCTATAATCCGTTGGATAGGAATGAATCATCAAATTCATGTACATTTACATAGATATAATGTAGCTCGTACAATTATAAAAGTAAACAATTGATATTATGATAGCTCTCGAGACGATCAAAACATTTAATTAAGACGACTGTATTGAATTACTATATAAAATGAAATTTGTTCGTGTATGGACTATGTCAAAATAGTATTTTGAATTTTATGAACTTCGGATGAATGTTCCTTAATTGATTTTCAACATAAAACGAAAATTTGGAACATAATTGATTGATTCAGAATGACATTTAAAATATCGCTTGTATTGTACAATAAAAGGACAAGAAAATTTTACCGCTGCACGTTTCAGATGTTACTTTGCTCACTATGTTCTGTAGAGTATCAAAGGTTTCTACTCTAAACATATGTTCCACAAACGGGTTCGAGGCTATGGCCTGAAGTTCAGCTAGGTTGACATCCGAGCCTATTCCTATGGCAAACATTGTTATGCCTACAATGGAAAGATACAATATCATTAACAGATTTCCATGTGATATGCTGAACCACAAAGAAGTAAGCAAATACCTATCAAACGAAATAGAGGCTGCGATCTTAAACGGTCCAGTAGACAGACAGAATATTTTATTTCGACTTATACATAGTACATAGTCAATACAAAATATACACAAGGTTCTACTTCAAGTTGACTGTTCGATTTTGTATCCTCTATTTATACGTATACGTCTATAAGAAAGCATTCTGTGAATGCATTGCTGGATATATGTTAGCTTTTAAGAAAACCACACAAATATGATACACAAATATACTTATATTCTTGTATTTAAGAAAATTGGTGTATTTGTGTTATACATACATATCATTTATGCCAGTATATATTGAGGCGGCGATGCCATGTCTAGTTATATATGTGTGTATGAGACAAATTATGATATACGTACATATATATATTCATTGGAATAACAATAATCGGTAAAAATCTATTTACAAAGGACATGTATTTCTCTAAGAGGAACATTGGTAAATCTCGTCATTTAGTGGTCATCAACGCTGGGAACCAGTTAAATCATATATAACTGTAATAAAATTTACCAATTCTTATTTAATGGACAGGTTTTCTAAATGTTTATAACCACCTTGTAGAAAGTAAGTTTCCTTATACGACAGTTAAATTACCGTTTAAGTATTTTGTGACGTCATCCAACTGTTCTCATCTTCCATCTTGTCTTATCATGTACGGTCAACAATAGGTCAGAGTCCAGTATTTTGTTTGTACAGTCCAAAATTAGTGTGTAGCACACCTTTAATGGAGGGTACATGCAAAGTATTGGAAATACTAAGTCATGAGGGAGACGAACCTTGAAATTTTTACAGCAAATGTTTATGGCATATTTTCGTAACCAAACCATTCGGAAACATTGCTAATACCTATCCTTAAGGTTCTTTATTTTGTAAAACAAATACCCCAAACATTCCACCTGGAGCATTTAGAGATGTTTCGCAATGGGTCCATGAAGTAAACATTTAAAACAAAACAAAACATTATGATTTTAAAGATATATGCGATGATTTAACGTGTATGCTTGCACGAGTATATCATCACCACGGTCAAAGTTTTATATATCCGAAAATAAATTAGTTTTTTATGAAAAGTCTGTATTATCCTTCTAAAGTCCCAAAACCAGAGAAGCAATATGACCGGTCAAAATATGTTCGTTGTTTTCAACTCTCTCACTCTCTAGCTTCGATGACTATGCAGCCGCCTACACAAAAAGAACTGGATACGTATAAGGATGATTGTAAAAGCATAATTGCCAATTTCATATTGACACATTGTTGAAAAAACGCGAATATAATGTTAAATAAACAAATTTAGATTACATGTAAAATTGTCACTGATTCACCTGGAAGTGATAATTGTTGAATATTGCATTATTAAACTCATGCATGATAACATTTGTAGGACAATCAACCATTCTGAAGAATATTCTTAGACTTGAACCCAAGAATGTATATTTCAATTTTATTTATTCCGCTATGCATCAGAGGTCAATCCAGAAATTTACGATGGTTAGCTATTAATCTTCATGTGAATATTTTATTCAAGGTTTGAATGGCCTACATTAAGTAGAAATTCTGTTTTCAAAACGCATTCCTGAACTTACGTCTATGAATATTCTCAACAGCGGATGGTAAATTCGAGTTCTGGCTTGGAATTCACCCATCCCTTCTTAGACTTGTAACTCATGAATAGTCTCCAAACCTCTCTGTTGGTGTTCGGCTTTTCCCAGAATCGTAAGTGCTGGAAGCCATTCTACAGAGATAGAGATTATTCTTGAGTTTCAAGTCTAACGGGTTGGTGAATTCCAAGTCTGTTTTTAATGAGATACCATTTCAAACAAAATACCATCATTTTGGGCTGCCAACGCAGATGCGGCTGTGGCATTTTCATGGAAAGATTTTCCATCCGTTATAACTACAGCGATGCGTCGGGTATTTGGTCTTGCTCCTCGAAATCCTTCTAATCGCAATAATTGCAGGGCGCTGTCTGTCTCTGTTATACCTGTTTGTGATAACAAATGATAGTGGTATCAGTAATACAGATCTCTACTCAAATGTTTGATTGAGTCGCTAAAATTGCAAAACGCCGGTTAATGTACATACATTAAAAGTAGAAAAAGTTATTTTGGGGTACTTAGTCAACGACTGGACGTTTTAAAAAAGTGTAGGAAAAACTTCAAATTCTCATGATACAAGCAAATCTTTTATTTGCCTCATGTTGTTGTCCTTTACAAAAGGAAAATACTTGGCTGAAATCAATGACCTTTTATGGTCAGCATTTGAACACAAACAAAGACAAAGGCATACTATTACTCTGTACAGTCATTTTGAAAAAGCCATACAGACTTAAAAGATAAATAGTATAAAAACAATTCATAAGGCGTACTTTCGTTTAGTAATAAGAACACCGAATGTTCTACCTGTACTTTATGCTCAAACTTAACAGTGAACTTCAAAACATTAAAATGCTCTTCATCGAAATTCGTTTATGGCAATGTGGTGTTATTTAGCTGATTTGAAACTGTAATATGTAGAGTTTCACTGTAAACCGAGTTTGAGACCCTGGAAATGCTGTTCTTGTATGACTGTATTTCGTTTCCAGTTTACGTATTTGCATAAGATTTGTTATGTATCATTTCGAAGTATTTTGTGTAAACCAAGAACATAACCATGCCTTTATTTAGCCTGAGCGAAATAAGTCGTAGCTAAAAACCAAATCTTTTCTGCCTACATATATTTTTTCTAATATCATATAACCCAAGCATGGGCATGTTTGTGTTCTATACCTCTACTAGATAACGAGTATGTACCTCTAATGTAAGGAATGTTATCTACCGCCTTTGCAATGGCTGCTTTATCCATGAAATCAGTCAGGTGTAGTCTTATAGATGGGTAACGACTAAAGGTGACCACTCCTACGTGTGCCCCGTTAACTCCAACATCCAAATGTGATATCACCTCTTTGACAAATGCCTTCATTGTAGTAAAGTTTTGTTCGCCTACACTTCCGGATGAGTCCATCACAAACACCATTTCAAGCACTTCTCCACTGCAGCCTTCCAATGAAAACACATGTGGTCATCAAATTGAGTCTCAACAATTAAAAATGCAATATTGCAAAAATGGAAAATGATTTTGCAGGTCAAACGAGGTGTATACCGCATTATTGGGTCTATAAATATGTGCCATACGCTACTAAAAATACGAGAAACACAATAACAAACTTAAAAAAGAGTATTTATCAGCACACCATTGTTGACATTCTGAACGCTGTTGAAACTAACCAGACCCCTCATACATAATTGGACGTTGCTTATTTACACATTATATGGACACATGCGAATGACATCGCGCGCATGGTGGTGCACATTGGATTGTACACATTTTTTAAATCACAACACAAGACGTGATTGTAGTGTTATCCATAAATCGAAGGCATCATATAAACTTTCCGAGCTGCGGAATATACATCACCTTAGATTATTATGATAGTAAAAAAAGAAATTAACACATTGATCTATCGTTTACAAATAGAGGATGGAATTTGACATACTAAACTACATGTGTTCAGCGACAGTTTTTATTCATGATAATGCACACATGCAATAAATAACGCAATTTCAACACATTTTGAGCTCTGTTATGGCTTTAAGATTTTAATATTTAATCCCATGAATTAATTAATCAATTATATTTTTTACTACATACCATGTTAGTTGATGTTAATTGAGAAGATATTTCATTTTTTTTTATTTCTGAGCTAAACCAGCTAAGCTATTTCCAAGGTGTTAAGATGAGTGACGCAGACATATTCTTTTTCAGGGATACAATGTTAGGTGATACGTAATTCCATGCTAAGAAAACTACAGTTATTGCTCAGCTCAACATAATTGTTTTGCGTTTTATAAAGAAATGACTACTGTTTATTTCTAGAATTCAATTTATGCGAATAGATATGATATATAATAACATATCTCCGTAATGAAGCTATAGCGTCATGATGGCCACATGTATTACTATTTGGGTTATATACCTCAAAAGCTTAAACGTTCATACAACGAACATACAAGTAAAACATATAAACACTTACCTGGTACTTGGGTAGGTCCAACATCATCCTCAGAAGGCACCTTGACTAAAGAGTCGGGCGCTCCTAAAAAGTCGCAATGACATTAAAAAGGTGTCTCGTGATGAAAACTACATGTAACGTAATTGCAGGCAACAACGTCATGCAAATCTTAAAGACTAACTGTGGTGTTTGCTGTAGACAAGAAACTGTGTAAACTTAAAAAGTGTTATACATGTATTTATAAAGCAATAAAGACATTTTTCAGCTCAAAATGCGTAGTTTACAATTCAAATTGTAGCATTTCATTGAACGCAAGAACAAATATTAAAAAAACAATCATGTGTTGCATAACTATATTTTAATTTGCAATACTATGAATATGATCAAGTGTAGGGTTTAGAATTTATGATTTGAAATAAATACAGAAAACGTAATGATATTCTCATGCCTTCTTAATTTTTTGAAGAATCATAAAAATCTTGTATTAAGATGAATGTGATATAAAATTAAAAAGTTCTAGTTGATAATCTAATTGGTCGATGATTCTGATCAAATCCTATCATAGTACATAAATACTTTGATAAGATGTGTTCAAAAATCGTCGACCAATTAGATTTTCAAATATGATATCACATTCATCTTCAGATATGTACATAATTATGTTTCTTCTTCAAATCTCTCTCTCTCTCTCTCTCTCTC
>JAULCC010253173.1:1395-12452 GCA_032358795.1 Nuttallia obscurata | reverse complement strand
CTTGGAAATGTAACTTTAGATCTGCTTCTATTTGGAAACCCGACTTCATCTTTTGAGGAAAACCAGTATATAGTTGATACTGTTCACCAGTATATTACAGCTTCTGATCAACGCATCTCAATTTCAAATACTCTTTCTCTATACTATTTCTTTTCTATCCGTCCTTTCATTTCCTTACTCCATATGTAAGGTGTTAAGTGTACCCTTGGCAAGCTGCATAATTATAGTTACAGAAGATACATAGAATACGCAACATATTTGTATAATTTAAGTTATATCCTTCATAACTTGTATAAACGTTCAGGGTACATTTTCTAGCTTTAGTTACTACTTTAACGTGTATATTCATTTCTCTCATGTTGTTCATTGTAAGTATTCATTCGTTATTGTTGTCATGTTACCATGTATTTGTATATTTGTTATGAGAGGGACTTAATAATGGTGTAATAACTTATGCCCAATCCTATTGTGATTATGACAATAAAATATGTTTGAAATAAATACATTAGGGGATCTGGTTTGTTTCGACAGCGTTCAGAATGTCATCAATGATGTGCTATTAAATATTCGATTTTAATTTTTTGTTTTGTGTTTTTCGAATTTATAGTAGCGAAGGAAGCAGTTTTAGCATCTCAAAATTGCGATACATGTATACACCTCGTTTGATTTGCAAAAGAAAATCAAATTATTGCGATGTTAAGCTTTATTATTTCTTTAACAGATTAGTTATACATACATTTAAGTGTTGAATACGATCTGGTTTTTGCAGAGAAATATTACAGAAACTAAGCTATTACACTTTTGAACATATGCACGATTTGCAAATATATGACTGAAAAATAACACATGCAATGTATATGAGAGAGAGAGAGAGAGAGAGAGAGAGAGAGAGAAATTCTTTATGTATATAGCTACATGTATTTATCACATGACCGGCCTTGTATTCTATTCAATATACCCATGTCATATCCTGTTATAGTACACGTGTTACCTATCACCTAAGAACTTCTAAGAACTACAGTACACTGAAATAAATTTGGACAACAATTTTCCATTGTTTGTTTGTTTGTCATGTGATAAAAAGAATCTTACAATCATTTTTGTTTAATATAAAAATTTCTTCAACTCGTATCGGAAATTGTAATTAAGCTCGCCAAGACACGTTTAATAAAGTTTCCTTATACTCGTTGAAGAAATTTTATATTAAATAAAAAACTCATGTAAGATCCTATATATCTATTATATTTTACATAAATGATAGGGCGTTGTAGCTAGACAGAGAGAGAAACCCGGTTAGATAAACAATCTGAGCAATTAGCCATTTTCCTTTTAGTTGAAAAAAATCAAGACTGAAAACTAGACAACGATACAGATATTTAAAGACAGACAAATTCAGAGGGAATAAGGGAACAATACTAACAGTTATGTGACTATATGTACAACATGTTTTAGTTACATAACAATAAAGAGCATTTCAAATTTCGGAATGCTGACTACATATACCAACTCCGTATCCATCAACTAAAGTTTCGTTACCATGGCAACCTGGATTAAATGTAGAAATTAGATTATTCTTTACAACCTCAGCTTACAATCACCTAAATATTTTGTTTGATGCAGTTCATATCATATCAACATCTGACAAATACTTCTTAAATGACTGTTTTATACTTTTTTTATATTTTAATCCAGCTATTCTTTTCAACTAGGTAACTAGTATGATATGAGGTATATTCTTACGCATTCATGTACATATTTTCTTTATCATTAATGCCAAAACACATCCCTACCAGTATAGACTAAAAGATAACTTTCATTCAAAAAGCTCTATGAAAATGCATGAAACTGGCTTTAATTTTTGCAAGTGTTACCTCCCTTTCCAGAATTAATTAAATAAGAACAAGAAAAAGTCATATTTGTTCACATACACAACAAACGCCCAGACATCTGACTTTCGCTACAATCTTTGAATTATCTCCACTTACCGGTAATATATAAATCTACAAAGCGCTTGATTAACAACCGGTTATTTAACCAGCATTAATTTAAATATCAAACGATTGTTACACTTTTGTTTGTATAGCTGACATTAATTTAAATATCACATTGTTCACGCAAAGTACAATCTAACAAGATTAAAATCTTTGGAAAATGATAAATTGGTATGAATCATGTCAAATGTCATGTTTGTTTATAATTGTTGTTATGACGATGAGCTTGTTATGCTCAAGTCGAATAAAGTTTAAGTTCTGCTTTTCTATTTTTTTTAATAAGTGTTTGGAGTTGAATATTATAAATATTTGGTTTGTAGAAAACAATGATACGCGTGAGCGTAATTGCGTATGTGGATCTACTTTTTTGGCCAATGATTATCAATAAATTTACCATAGCATCGTTATTTGGTCAACGTCATGCATTAGAAAAAGCTAAATGGAATTTCTAGCTTTCTTCTGCTTTTAATGTTGTGCCATGTGATAAAGAGAATATCAGATTCGTTTTCACCTTTCTTAAGCTCGTCAGAGGCTCGCTTAATAAAGATTCCTGGACTCGTCTAATAAATTTTTTTATAAAGTGAAAACTCATCAGATATCCTTTCTATATAAAATTATGTCAACTATGTTATTATATGTGTTACACTATATAATGTAAGATGATATTGGCCACATTGTGTTATAAAAATGTGATAACGAGTTAACGGGTGCAATGCAGTTCATTTTCGGCTTAAAAATATCCGTGCTCCTTCTAAGATTTAGAATTATTCGAAATTTGAATATATAATTGGTCTTCTAATTGTTGTAAAATATATAAGTTTTTAAATGCTTGTGTTTGATAACATTGCAAAAACGAAACTAGAAAAAAATCTAAACACACTTTGGCTGACATTACCCCACACGTGATATCCACATGATCCCTGATTTCACGTGAACCTTAACTGTGTCTTAACTGCCCAAGAATGCGGAAAAGGACTCTCTTTCGATCGTCCTTACGACGCCGTTTACTCTAACATAAGGTTTCATACGCGCGCGCGCTAATTTGGTTCGATTTAGGTATGACGTTACTAAGTATAAAAGGAATACTGAAGTTTGACAAAGAAAGTGACTAATCAAACGAATCTCATCAAATAAACAGTTCAATTGGTACTAATTTAGACTAGTGCTTGTCATTTGTAAGTTTAACGGAGAAATGTCTTTGTATAAAGTGGCACGTGATCTTTTATGGTCATTGGCTGATATAGAAAACCAATACGGGCGGGTATCTGAAACGTCGACCGGCTATGATACAAACGTACTGTTTAATTTGTTTTAGCAATTTGAAAACTATGATCTTCCAACGTGTATATACTATATCACAAACATCACTGCACAAAGAATTAACTGTGTCTTGTAGCGAGGCTGCAACAGGATCTATTGCTCTTTAAATGAGACCATTTAATTTCATTACGTATAGCAATTTCTCAAGAAACCGGCAAATTGTCGTCTGTGGCTAAATGCCAAACCCACGAATACCGAGTTCGTCATGTTCATTATCACGTGATACTCCAAAAAGGTCTCTAGTAATGTACAGTTTGTTTGTTTGTTTGAATTTAACGTCGTTTTAACAGTATTTCAGTCATTTCGCGACGTCCAGATCATTACAGGTGGAGGAAGACCCCGAGGGACAATTGTACACTATTTCAGGCACAGAGTGCACCCGGGTAGAAAAAAGTCTATTTAAACCCCTGCCTAGTATTTGAAGCTGCATAAAACTTAAAACTTTAACAAATAAAAAACTTAAATTTAATTTCAAGGCAACGATTAGTTTTATTCTGTATGTCGCGGATAAATATATATGGGTCGTGTAAATCGGTTCTTATATCTAAAGTGCTGTTTGTATAAGAAAATACGTTATGGTTGTATTACACTGGAAATAAGCAATATCATGTAATAAATATATATACATAAACACAACTCGGCCGATTCCGTAACATCCCGTAATTCATTCATGAGAGGAGTAGCAGATTCACCCGAGGATTGCCGATTGCAAAAGGGAGATAATTTTGCGGTGTCGTAATTTTCACACGCCGTGAGATTCGCAGGCTCAATAGTGACCCCTCACTATTGAAATCCGCGGGGCCCTATTGAAAATAAACACGGGGCACGCAACATACAGTAAAGAGGATAATATGTAAATGAGGTATACTATTGTAACTATAGACTGCCGCCCTGCCCTGAAATAGCTCTTAAGTAAGACATATCAAAATACATTTTTGTTAGAGAAAAGGACGACCGAAACTGAATCCTTCGCCGAATTAACGAAATTAGGAAAAAATAAGTTCACGTGAAATCATAATCCACGTAGATATCAAGTGTGGAGTTATGTAATTTGCATCATGTTTATATTTTTCTATTTTCGATTTTTTTTAAACGCAAACATTCTACGATTTTACGACTACTCTTTATGATCATGGTGTAAGTATCACACGAGTTTATCTTAAATCATATCTTTCATAAAAAAAAAAAAAAATTGAAAGAAAAAAAAAACCCTGATAACGCCAGGGTAATCGTATTGAAAAGAACACGTAAATGAACATGGTAAAGGCTGATTTGAATCAATAATGATTCTCGGTAAAATAATACCGTATCGCTTTGAATACCAGTCAGTGCACTCGTACCTGCGGGGATTTGATGATACCTGTAGGCCGAGTTACGATAAGAACAATTTGTATTTAAAAATTCATGACGATACGTCTGTACTGGCAATAACGAATTAACTGCTGTTTATTTTTTAAGATACTTATATTAACATAGTAGGGCTTAATTGGTTTACCCGCCTTTGGTAAGGCAAATTGTGCGCGGAATGTCTTCAAAGACTTCAACATCGTCACGCTGTGCTATCTGAATTGATATCTTAGTACCTTAAGGTGATGTTTGTAGAATGTATTAAGAAGCGCCAGTAGGGGATGTGATGTTAAATAAATGGTGGTATTAAATCTAAAACACCTACGTTACCATTCTGTTTACTTTCCGTGTACAGGAGGTATTTCATGAGCAAATTATATGTAGTATTTTTAGGACTAAACCACGCATGTTTCACAACTAAAACGTCGACTTAATTTATATATGTTTAATTGATTTGAAAAGTTCAAGGCTGTATAGTCTTAATTAACCTGTTGTTTGTATTTATAGACAGTAAGTTCATTGCAACATAGTTTTAATAAGGTCAAAAGTGTTAACTCAATGATGGCACACTTCTGCTGTCGACCACAATGAGATTTCAGTGATCTGGTCGATTTTAACTTTTATGATATAGGGGAAAACAATTGTTTAAAGTACCTGTGGACTAATAGATACCGTTTCAACAACGGGAAAAAATTGACATCCGTGTCGGCATTTTGCCCAACGTAACTTTTATACAGATTGTCCAGACAACTTTGAATAATTATAAGCTCAGTTGTATCCTCTACAATGTTCAAGCATATCAAAAAGGATCTGTATAAAGATTAATCGTATCTTGAATTTTACACATTTTCAAATTATTCTCCGCCATACTTTCAATGGCAATAGCTTAATAATTTCCATGTCTAGTTATTGACACAAAAACGACGTCATTCGGACGACATGACCAGATTTTCATGATTCAAGATATCTCTCTAAAAGAAATGTCATAAGAGCTGTATTTCTGACTTTTTACCAGGCACTGATTGTCTTAGCTAATGTAAGAACGAAACATTCGCTTGCCTTTTTGTCATATCTCTTGCAAATAGAGACAGAACCATTTAGTTGTGGCTATTCAATGCACGTGACCAACATGCTCTCTTCGTAAAAATCTGTATGAAAAAAAGTACCAAGAAATACAATGTAGTCTGATTAATTCGAAAGTGTACAAGTGGAGGCGGCACGATTATTTTTTAACTCTTAGCCTACTATGCGCTACCGTGATTGAATTTGCAAACAACTTGGGTCAAGATTAGACGCCGAGTAACTCGGTATCTAATCCGGAGCTAAGCTTTTTGACACATGGTCAATGGTTTCTAAAAATATTTAATGAATCCGATGAAATTTAAATTCCAGGCAGACGACAGTTTCAGCAGAAGCTTTTTTTCAGCAGTCTAAGGCAAAATAAGTGACGTAAATCAAACAAACAGAAACAAAAACAAAAGCAAAAGCAGGATAAGGGTTAAGATTTTAAATTGAAAACGTCCACTATATTTGTTTGATCTTATTTACCCATATTTTCTTCCAATAGACGCTAACTATATTGTTAACTCTGCCGTTAATAATTTTTGCGTTCCTCTGTATCGAACGACGTCCTTGTGAGAGAAATTTATCGAAATTATTATTATTTCAAGTGGGGTCGTATATTGAATTTGAACCATAAAACATTTATCAAACATCATATCATTATTAAACAGACTCTAAAGATAGAATAGTAGCCCCCTTGCTTGGCAACGGTCACTGTAAGAATATTCTAGGTGTTGTTGACCCCTTAGTGTGGTGTTTCCATGTCACATCGCGACGTTAAACCCTAAAATGCAGCAGCAACAACAGCAGTAAATATAATATAAACAACAACAATACTATTTATCATAATAGTATATATTTCTAGAGAATAATATTGTTGTTTTTGTTGTTGTTGGTTTGCTTTACGTCACTGTATGTCAGCTAGGGCTAATGGATGTCCCAGAGAGAGGGAAGCGGATACAGAGAACTCTTCTGTAGAGCTTTCTGGTTCTTTAACGTGCCCAGTGTATACCACTGATACACGTGGGGGCTGAACCCTGACCGGTCACTTTATCCTGACAAGAAAAACCAGTCTAAATGCTGACCCTTAGTCCTGGGCGCAAGGAGGGAAGCCATTACTACCAATTCTAAAGTGTTCAGTTTAACCCGGTCGGGGATCGAACCCACGGCCTCCCGCACCGAAAGCGGGCTAATCTTGATTAAAAAAATCAATTTTGATCATGTGATACCCTGCAATGTTTTAGAAGACGATAATTATTGAAGTGAGGTAATTCCATCCAAATCCAATTTGTTCGTAGACAACAGCATAGGCGGGTACTAAAACCTACTCACATATACTGATGACTGGTTCCAGCGCTCAGGGGGGGGGGGGGACGTTATTCGTTCCAATACCGGTACATCATCATCATCATCACGTGGGGTTATATTATAGGTGTTGGTTTGACATTTATATATAGATTGACATTAACCGGGACCACCTGACGCCAGGAATATCAAGTTGTGTTCTTAGCCATTGCCCTGATCAATGTATGGTGAAGATTATATTCACACGCAAAGTTATAAATTTACAATTTTGTCTCATCTTATTTCAAAAAAAGAAAAAAATGCCGACTGCCCTCTCTGTCACGGTGGTGAAATTTAAAGTGTTACAACATTACTTTTCCACGTGCCCCAACTACATAGAACCTGGTAATCAGTTCTAAATACTGTGATTCCAATTTGCAAAGCTACAGCCACACTGATGTTATACGGAAATCCCAATCTACCTCTACAGTGTGGTGAACTCACGTGACTTTTGACGCCATTTCAGCTACCGCGCCAAGCAAATAGTATCTATCGATTCAGATTTACAAAAGACTGTAAGTATTACAATTCTATGTTTAATCTGTTGAAATGTAGCATATGCTAAGCGGAAAATGGTCTTCCTTAAAAGACTATTTTTTCTTTCGCCAATTTAGCCGTTTGGTCCTCAAACGAGGCAATTAGGACTTTTGGAAGCTAATGCGACAAGAGTTATTACTGCACATTTGTCTCATTTTTGGTAACCAAGCTGCTATACTAGTATGATAACTATTATAATCTATGAAATGAATACTGTTTTACGATAAACATAGGCTAGATTTCAGCACAGTAAACATAAAGATAAAATACGTATAGCTTTTTAAATTTTTGAATCGATGTTTGCGCGGTAGCTGAAATTACGTCATAAGTTACGCGGCGTCTAATCTGGATCCAAGCTGTTTGCAATTTCTATCACGGTCGCGCTTAGCAGGCTAAGATTTAATCTTCTCGATAGCGCAAGAATACATTGTCAACACGAAAAGATTTAACTCTGAATATTACACCATAAGTTTAGCATTTAGTAGTGTGGCATCAAAAATTTTTCGTTTTGAAATAAACGACAAACCAACTTCCTTAAATAGTTTTCCCCACCCTCCATACCCTACCTCCTTTCTTCAATTGTGGTTTTATTGATATTATTAATCAAAATTCTTTCATCCAAGTTAATCCAATCATATATTTTTATGCATTGCAAATACTATTTATAATAATTGCGTTTCTCGTAAAACAACTACTTTTACAATTTTGTAAATTTCACTTTGTTAGGCGAGGAATTCAATAAGCTTAGCTTTCTTTTCGATCTTTTCTTTTTACACTTGTATTTCAATGTTATATGTGAAATCTTTTCTTTTTACACTTGTATTTCAATGTTATATGTGAAATATTGGAACAATAAATATGTTTTATAAACTAATTGTTGTCGTATGTAGAATATTTACTCTTTGCACTCGAAGCACCTCGCGGATGTCTACGTATCCAATAAGATTATCGGAAATCACTGATTAGGTACGATTGTGTCTGTCAATACTGTAAGACTTCTGTTTTAAAACTAAAACATATTTTCTTCGTTATTTCTCTAATGAGCTACGGACAAACAGGGAAATTTGCAATAAAATCTATATCTTGTTTCGGGGATTCTGTTGTCAGTTTCTTACTTATTCTCTTGGATTTTTGTAACAGGCGAATAATGTGAGCTGTATGAAGTACATGTACTTTGGTTGTATGTAGTGTAACGGAAAGAAATTACATTGGTTGTGTGTAGTGTAACGGAAGCAAGAACCTTGGTTGTGTGAAGTGTAACGGAAGCAAGAACCTTGGTTGTGTGTAGTGAAACGGAAAAACTTACCTTGGTTGTGTGTAGTGTAACGGAAGCAGTAACCTTGGTTGTGTGTAGTGTAACGGAAGCAAGAACCTTGGTTGTGTGTAGTGTAACGGAAAAACTTACCTTGGTTGTGTGTAGTGTAACGGAAGCAATAACCTTGGTTGTGTGTAGTGTAACGGAAAAACTTACCTTACGGAAGAAAGCACCTTGGTTTTATGCAGTGTATCTGAAGAAAGTACATTGGCTGTTAGTAGTGTAACGGAAGAGAGTACCTTGATTGTATGTAGGGTAACGGAAGAAAGTACCTTGATTGTGTGTAGTGTAACGGAAGAAAGTATCTTGATTGTGTGTAGCGTAACGGAAGAAAGTACCTTGATTGTGTGTAGTGAAACGGAAGAAAGAACCTTGATTGTGTGTAGCGTAACGGAAGAAAGTACCTTGATTGTGTGTAGTGTAACGGAAGAAAGTACCTTGATTGTGTGTAGTGTAACGGAAGAAAGTACCTTGATTGTGTGTAGCGTAACGGAAGAAAATACCTTGTTTTTGTGTAGTGTAACGGAAGAAAAAAAACTTGATTGTGTGTATGGCACGCCGTTTGCACAAGTTTTCAGAGAACCATAGGTTCTCACTGAGAAACCTAGTTTCACACTGGGAAACTAGGTTTCTCGCTCGCCGTTAGCAAAAGTAATTGGAAACCTATGATCTCGCTCAAGATCACATGGTTCCCGAGAACCATAGGTTTTCAGTGGCGAAAGGCACACTAGTATGAAAACTTGTGATCTCAGGTGAAAAAAACAGGTTTTCCCAGTTGACGCCGTTTGCACAAGTATTCAGAGAACCATATGTTCTCGCTGAGAAACCTAGTTTCCAACTGAAAAACTAGGTTTCTCGAGCGCGGTTTGCACAAGTATTCAGAGAACCATAGGTTCTCGACTGAAAACCTATGATCTCACAAGTTTCGCTTGAGATTTTGCGAGTTATGAAGTTTTTACCTAGTACAGACTTAACTGCGTGTTAAGATTGTTCATATTCCCTGTCTGCCCAGTTGAGATGCGGGAGGTCGTGTGCTCAACCTGGCCGATTCAAACCCAAAACGTTTAATTTGGCAGTAATGGCTTCCACTCCTGGGTACTTACAACTTGGGGTTAGTATTATACGACTGGTTCGTCTATGTCAAAATAAAGTGAACGGTCGGGAGTTCAGTCATCCGTGTAACATTACCATACACTGAACATATAAAGGAACAAAGGAGTTATACACTTCCATCGGCCACAGATGGCATAAAGTGATATAAAACAACAACAACAACAACAGAAACAGGTCCTAGTATTTACAACTGATGCGTCAACGGAACAGGCTTTAATTAAAAGTCAAATCAATTAAGGATTAACCAAATCTGATTTATTTTTGTTTTTAATTTTCAAAGTGTTATAGCAGATTTGACTGCGGCGACTTGACAGTTTATTTCGGTTACTTGTCGCTAAGATTGAGCTTTATGTCAAATTGATGAATTTATCATGATTTTCAGGCAGATTGATTGAGTCATGAATGAGGCTGGAAATGTTGTTACAGATTGATATATTCTATTCGTATTAAGCATAATCGTCCACAGACAAACTGACCAATACGTTCAGGTTAAAAGTGACCATAATTTATTCAGACAAATTAAGCGGGCTTCAGTCAATACATGCAAGTGATAAATTAATATAATTATACACGTTCAATTTAGTTTGATTAACCAAGTATGTCGGTATTCTTAATTTTCAAAGTATTAAAGGGGAATTGAGTGTCATCCCTTTAAGTCATATTTGTTAATTTGTTAAAGGTTTATGATTATTTATTACATGTAAATACTTGTTCATTGTTAATACTTGTTATACTTGTTAATATTTGTTATTTTTAATGTTTTTTAATTGTTAATATTTGGTTATTGTTTACACTTAGATATTTTTATATTTGTTAAATAGAGCATCTTACATGAGTAATATCATATTTATGAAACGAGTTGACTAAATACATATGACACGAGCCTTTGGCGAGTGTCATATGATTTTTGTCAATGAATTTCATAAAAATTAAATTGAATAAACACGAATTTAAGATTCTTTTTATCTCATAAGAAGAAATCTAAAGGATAATGCACAAGTAAACGTAGTAGATAAATAGAGGATCCT
>JAULCC010253172.1:0-20430 GCA_032358795.1 Nuttallia obscurata | reverse complement strand
TATGTAATTAACTCTCCCTGAGTGTATGAATCACCATTAAAAGCAAAATAAACATCTGTATAGGTTATGTGTAAATAGTAAATACACATGCTATTTTGACCGGTGGAAAGTGAAACTCCTTAAATGAGACCACCCCGTTAATAAGACTACTTTATGAAAGTCCCACAGGTGGTCTTAATATAGGAGTTTTACTGTATACATTTGAAACTTATGAATGGAAGAACGACATTTTGAAAATTTAAAATTTGAACCCCAGTTTTAGCAAAAAAACAATTTATAATCACTGGGCTTGGATGGGATTAGTCAGTTTAACAATAATGGAAGATAACTATTCCAAGTGCCTTATCCTAAAACTTGCCAACAAATTATTCAAAATTCTATTACCATAACTTTTTCCTCATAAATTTTATCAAATTTAGCAACCTTCACTCAATCTAGGATCAGTGTTTATAAAACTTATTTCAGCATTTTTTCATTTCTATTCTCAGAAAGCTATATGAGTTTCATTGGCTGAAAAATGAACCAGTGAAATGCATTTCATATTTGAAATCAGTCTTTGTTCATTAGGTTTTAAAATTTTCTTGAGAACCAACTTTCTTTCATAGATGATAGATCTACACTCAGGTTGCACATACCGGTATTTAACTCTTAGCCTGCAAAGCCAGACCGTGATAGAATATGCAAACAGCTTAGATCCAGATTAGACGCCAAGTAAATGGGTGTATCCGATAAATCTTAAAATTGAGGCAGACCACAATATTTTAAGGTTAAGTCATAAGGGAAAAGTCAGTTGACAATTTAAAGTGCTAATTCTATATTTCTAATATATTGATGTTCAAGTAGCTGTATATTTTATATCAAATAAATGTGTGGGGAAGGTGGTCTAGTGGTAAGACGCAGGACTCAGGATCGAAGGGTCCTGGGTTTGAATCCTTCTTGGGCCGTCCAATTTTTCTGAGCAGAAAATTAATCCAACATGTGCCTCATTCCACCAAGGTGTATAAATGGGTACCTGTGAATGTGTAAGCCAATGTGCCGTGGCTGCAATTTGCGCCAAGTGTTACAACCTGACGATCTGGGCGCAGTATGTAAAATAGGGAAGAGATATGTAAAGCACCTTTGAACGTATGTCTAATATGAAAAGGGTGCTCAACTTTGTGCAAAATTTTATGACAGCATTTTTATACACATACTTGATCTGAAATTTAAAACATTAAACAGATGGAATAAATGCATCCAACACAACAAACTTTGATTTTTGCAAACTTCCACTTAAAAAAAAACAACTACACAACTACAGAACAGTTATTTGCAATTTTTTATTCAAACAATTTATGTTAACATTACTTACAAATGTGTAATTAAATGTATATAGTTATATCAAAAAAACTCCACATAATATTAATACTAAACAGACAATTTTGAGGGTAAGACTTATGTCTGAAAGAAGTCTCTGCAAGGTTAAAACTCTCATAATCAGCTATCAATTTCCAACATTTTTCATTTAAGGGTTTTAAAACACAATGCTTTTTTAAACATTTCTTCATTACTTAAGTTATAAAGTGTTCATCACCATAAAAAAGTAAATTTACAACACTCATAACAATCAATTGATCTTTAGGAATTTTAGCAAACAATCTTAAGAATTTTCTTATAAAGAAAAGTTAAAAAAAAGAGAGACAAAATTGGGAATTTTTCAGGCCCTTCTGCGGACAGTTTGTGAAAAATATTCTGCATTTAAACAGAAAATCTTGATTTTTGCGAGCATGTTCACTTCACAGCAAAAAATCTGTTAACTTCAAAAGGTATTTTGAGCACAATCTCACAGTTCTATTCTAGTTCCAAGTCACAACCATTACATCAGATCCCTTACATATTGGCTACTGCCAACCTCATAGCCTTGTTAATGTTCAACAAAGATCAAACCAGTTGCAGATATCGCCTACTACACAATCTTGCATGTGTATTCAAATTACACTTCACAGCAAAAGTTTTCTTGCAAAATTCACACTGGTATGGTTTCTCCCCTGTATGTATCCGGTAATGTCTTTTCAGTTCCCATTTCGCTGGAAAGGATTTCATACAAATATCACATTTGTGAAATTTTGTTGTTGATCTGTTTTGCAGTTGGTATGTTTGCAATCCATCAAAGTCATCCAGTCCAGTCAGATAATTTCCATCTGATGATCTTCTGTCTGGAATAAAGCAAATTAGCAAATAAAAAAGCAAATAAAGCAAATCAGTTTTTCTGATATACTTGAAGGAGAAGATGCAAAGACTACATTGGTAACTACGACAAGTTCCCAAATCCTGAATTTCAAGTTTTTTTAAGTCCACAAATTCACTATCAGTATCACAAAATCTACAATTTCACTGTCAACATAGAAGGGAAAATATACTAGGTCATGACCCCCAACTGGGGTCCATTTTGGCAGGGGACCAGTTATAGAGCAAATGCTGTTCAATGTCTTTTAATCCTTTCCTCCACAGGCTATTTTTAGATATACATCTGATATCGGATCATATGCTATATTAAGATTAAAAAGTAAAATACCTCAGCTATTTTTAGATATACATCTGATATCAGATCATATGCTATATTTAGATTAAAAGGTAAAATACCTCAGGTAAGTGAAAAACCAAATCCAAAAATTATAAAAAAATTTCTGATTGCAAAGAAAGAACAACCTCATCAGGCAGCTCCAGATCTGGGTCTATTCTGTTTGCAAAGGTGTTTAAAGGCGCATATGTAAGTAAAGGGTTAAGGAATATTCGCTCAAGCCCCAACTTAGATTCATTGCTAATTATCTAATTAACATGTATGATATATATATATCTTCTGAAGAACTATCAGCAGTGATCCTTCTCTTATACTGTGATAATACATCTGTGGAGTTTGTAAGTTCACTTTTTATAAATGTGTTAAACCACAAACAGTGAAACTTCTTTGGAAAAAGAAAATACGGTTGAAATGTGATTTTGTAAATTTAAGTGTATGTGATTTTAAAAAACTAGATGTGAGTTCAGTATAACACTGTTTTGTGTCACCACTTACAATATGTTAGAATAACCAAAAACCTAAGTATAAAAAGCGGCATAACTCCTGTCAAATAATGACCGTGACCTACAGAATGTGGCTGCATCACGACTGTGTTGCGTCAACAACCTTGTTGTTATAAGCTATAGGATTTGTAAGTTTAAAATGGAGGTGTTAAAGCCAGTCACAGTAAGTTTTTGTGACAGGCTGATAAAGCGATCTTTAAGTAATAACACTTCTACTACACCAAACTGACCTAGGCTCACCTATTTAGTAACAGCATGTGCTGTTTGCAGCAAAAGAATGGTTTCTTTATCCAATGGAAAAATGTTTCACACCCGATTCAGGTTTTCAATGTATACAAATAGCAAGAAAGCATCTATATAGCTGTTCAGTAAATGTACAGTACTCATATGTTTAAAAACAATTGAGCCACAACATGGGAAAAAGTCCCTTTGAACATTAAGTTTACCTTTAACTAATTTATTTTAGCTAGATTATGTTGAAAGCCTATGTAGAAACACTTTCGAGCTTTGAACATTTGAAACCAGTGCAGACAAAGATCAGCTTTTACAATATCTGGCAGCAAACTCAGGAACACTATTACTGTATTATAGATCAGTGGACTCTGTGAGCCAATGCAAATGCAGGGATTTTTTAATTTTTGACTCACTTATGCGCATTAAAGTAGCAAATGGCCAGACTTACGTCAACTTAAAGAGCGATTTCGAACACTTTAATTTCTAAAAATAAACAGACACATACCCTCCTCCCATTAACCTTTGTCACCTCATTATGTTTGTTTATTTGAAATTTAATGTCGCTTTAACAGTATTTCAGTCATATCACGACGTCCAGTTCATTACAGGTGGGGGAAGACCCGAGGGGACATCAGTACACTATTTCAGGAACAGAGTGCACCCAGGTAGAACCACCAACCTACCGCAAGCCAGCTGGAAGGCTTCCTCAATTGAAAAATCCAAAGTGCCTAGACTGGAATTCGAACCTACAGCGATGAAGGGCTGAGAGATTGGAAGTCAATGACTACAACCACTCGGCCACGGAGATCCCTCACCTCATTATGTGACCACAGGTCTATATTAGTATAGGTCATTTGCGCATAATGAATTAAAGTCAGACAATTTCAATAAATAAATATATATATTCTCACAGAAAAAAAAAACAATTGTGGATCCTGTTAGAGACAAGCTAATGTACAAAAGATGTACATTAGAAATTAATGATGTCATGAACAGAGCCTATTTTCTTTCACTAATTTAATTGAGTACAACTGACCTCTGGGTAAAATTACAGACAACAGAACATAAAATAATTGCAGATAAAGATCTATTTGTATAATATTACATTTTTACATAATTCACTGTATCTATAAATCTATAAATAAAATAAATAGCATAGTTACCAAAGGTACCAATTATTTTGAAAAACAATATCTTTTTACACTATTTACATATAAACATCTACAGCTTAATAATAATATTGTGATCTACCAACTTACACAACAGTTAAATTTATTAATGACTTCAAATAGTTAGTAGTTCAAGTCTTTTATGGTAAACCATTACCATAACAAATTTTACAAAATCCACTTCAATTAAAAGATTCAATATAAATATATAAGTTTATCCCACACACAAATTGACACAATCACTTAAATTTCACATTAAATCCATGTCTTTCATAGTATGATATGGACTGTTGTTCTTTTTTTCTTCTGATAGATGCTTTTTATATATCCAGATAAACTGATCTATAGAAAAGATATTTCAATTTTATTTTGATATTATTTATTATATCACTTTAAAGCATAAAAGTTCTTTTCCTGAATCTCACAGTTGGAATCACTTGCCTGTTAGTGAGACATTCTGCTTAGTTGCCTAATCTTCAATAGTAATTTTCCTTAGAATCACTTCAATCCTTTTTTTCTGAATCAGGAATAACCTTTTTATCCAATACATTCCCTTTTTCCAGACCAGCATTCAGCAGTTCAGAAGTCACTACCGGTTTTGGAATATCTGTTTTAACAGTTCGAGATGTGAAATGTCTCAGCCTATGAGACTTCATGTGACATTTTTGAGAGCTTCTGTATTCACAGAAGTCACATTTATATGGTCTCTCTCCAGTATGTGTACGAATGTGCCGTTCCAGCTGCCAAGACTGAGGAAAAGCCTTGTCACAGAAACTACATGGAAACTTCCGACATATTCCCTCAAGAACACTACGCGACGGCATTCCTGGTAAAAGGTCCTGGCCGTCTTCTGGCCCTTGTGGCCCAACAGGAAAGGACCATGTCAAATTCGCTGAAATTAACATCAAACTCATATAATAAAAGTCATCATAGGAGCATAAAATTATTGGTGTTGCTGACATTTATAACATAATGTGCATTTATATAGGTTGATCCCTTAATAAAAAACTTCATCTGAACAATAAAATCTATTTCTAACAGCATGCATAATGACGAATTAAATTTAACCACTTTAAGATGTTGATGGTGATAAAACAAAATGCTCAAACAGAATGTACCACTGATTTCATTTTTCTGAAATAAAACAAAACAAAAGGGATTATGAGTTGGACAACCTCTAACTAACAACCTGCAAAATTATGATTATAGCTTAAAACCACTGCGCCAACAGTTAACTGTTTTACCATGTAAGGCCAATTATTGAATTTCTGGCTTTAATTTAATTATTTGAGGATGAAAAGATTCCACACAGCTTATGTGTGAATAACTGTTGCCTACATCACTGCCTCACTCTGCATAGATATACATCGAAACTACTAACTGCTACTGTCCCATTGTCATGGTAACATATATTTAATACAGGGTACACAATGAGTGGGAATATAGATATTGAATACCTTTCAATTACTAAAATAGCAAATTAATTTCCTCAAAATGACCACGATACAAAACAAACATGTCTAGCATAAACTTGTTTCTGTTTTTATTTGCATGAAGTCTGTACATGTCTGATAGTTACTTGTCAAACATTGAAGTCCTGTTAACTGAACATTCCAGTTTTACAACATCAAATCATCCAAGTAAATTCAAAAGATTGGAAAACACTCGGGAAACAAGACTAGGGTGAGTTGTTATAATACAACTTTAAGCTCAAATCCATAACACAATACATTAATGTTTTTCTGAACACATAAAGTTCTATTTAAAAGCATTTTAAAATGGTTCAATTTATATAAACATACACTGCGGTGAACAACATCAATTAAATTTTCATAAAGAATATAACAAAATAAATTTCAAAACTGGCCCACACCAGAAGTAGCCATTTCTAGTTCCAGCACATGCTATATAGCAGAATTTTCATCCTCTGTAACACTCGCTGCATAAGAAGTCTGGTTTTGAAGGACATTGATGTATCTTTAAAATCACATACAGGAAGGGTGTTAAACACTGTCTTGTTAAATAATGGATCTGTCTCCCTCTTATATCCACAAACTCTTCTCTTCTAAAAATATTTACATTTTCCTAGGAATAAAAAAACACACGACTCCAATAAATCAAGACAGATGTATGTATAATCAATAAAATGTAAATACAGCAAATACAGTCCTTAATGGAGGAATTGAGTTAAATCCAACCAGTAAAGGACCTACGAAATCTGGCAAGTTCATGTACATGTTAACTTCAGTATAGTGACCAAAATCTCCAGTAAACTTTCAAACGACCAAATCACTACCCTTTATGACAAATAAAGTCTGTCGCAAGTACAAGTAGCAATATTGCTGCAAGATATTGCGACAATATTGCTGCAATAGTGTTTTTTGTATGCAAATTAGTTATCCCGCAATGGTTATATATGGTAAAAGGTTTTTCTTCACATATCAGAACATATATATGAATATAAGGGTCAATTCATTTTAAGCAAACATCATAGTAACTAACACTTAACTGAAGACAATGTGTCATGTGTATATGTTTTCTTGCTTATATGAATTACCTCTTAATTATCACCTGCATATTTAAATGCCAATAAGGTTCTTAAAAAGTTGTTTTTTTGTCTCCATTTTGGAATCCAGTATGATACTAATAAGGAAGAATAATGTTTTTGTTTTGGGGAACATAGCATCGCTTTCAACAGTATTTCAGTCATATCACAACATCCAGCTCATTACAGGTAGAGGAAGACTCAAGCCGACAACTGTACATTATTTCAGGCACAAAACGCACCCCGGCAGAACAACCAACTTCCTGCAATCCAATTGGAAGGCTTCCCCACATGAAAAATCTTAAGCTCCCTGATGGAGATTTGAACCCACCACGATGAGGGGGGCTAAGATATTGCAAGTCAACGGCCATAACCACTTGGCCACAAAAAAGTTTTGCTGAGACAATTAACTAAAGCTCCTTGTTGCTTCTCTTATCCGAATTCTGATTTCCACTTTCCTCATTCTGCATAGCTTCTCTTAGATGAGTTATGTGATGTGCCTTCAGAGTTCCTTTTTGATTAAAACTTTTTCCACACAAATCACATCGAAATGGCTTTTCTCCTGTATGTATCATAAAATGGCGTCTTAGAAGCCATTTTGACTGGAAAGACTTGCCACAAACTGTACAAATTACATCGTTCTTTGAGTCTGTTGTTGGGGTCCATTGTGTTGGGTCAAATGATAATCTACTTGTCAATGCAGACACCTGTGATGTGGCTGTTAGATTCAAGTCAAACAGTGTGCTGCTTCCATCTGCAGTTGTAGGATTAGGTCCATCATTTAAGTCTGAAATCCAAAAAATAGGTGGTACAATCTTCAAAACTGATTCACAAAAATACATTTCAGAAAAATTGATCACACATGATTTAATATTGTTAACCCCACTTTGTAGTCATCAGCATTAGTTTCCAGTCATTGCTCTCTCCTATTGTTTCAAGTTTTTACAAAGGGCACCTAATATTATCCAAAACTATAATGTCTCAAATCTATGGTCAGTAGCGTGTATAGATCTGACTATTATCTACAGTATTAAACATTTTAATTTTTCAACATTTGATGATTATACAATTTAAAACCATAAAATTGATGCAGGTGTGTCCAATCTCTGGCCTCTTAAAGATGATAAATAGGTTCTGAGTTTAAATATATGTTCACTTGTGGTAAATTTATGCCATTGATAATCTTCTATAAACCCTGACTGTGCATTTAACACTAAATCACACAAAGTAAGTGCAAACTTTTTCTAATCCCATTATTTATCAAGGGCAGGAAATAAATTAAAGAACCCTGGAAAATACAGACTACCAAAGCTATGGTTATACAGCTTGTGTTGTCACTATAGTGTACAGAGAATCTAACTAAATATTACATACAATAAAAGCTTAGTAAATTTCTTCCACTAAACTGATCTTTCTTTTTCTTTTCTCTTCAGTTATGTTACTTGTTGAAGCTCATAGAAATCATGCATGCTACATTCTCTTCATTTTTTTTTAATGAATGTTAAAATAAAAATAATAGAAATCATGCATGCTACATTCTCTTCATTTTTTTTTAATGAATGTTAAAATAAAAATAACATGCCTTTTTGCTTACATTTCTGTTTAATTAATTTTCCAAATCTTAAAATGATCAAAATAATATTTTCTTTATTGTCCTTTACTATCTAATGCGCAATATTTTTTTTTATATTTACTCTAACAATTTTCAAAGTAAAACAAGACAAGGTTTACTAACTTATTAATGTTTTTTTCAAATTTAATTTTTAGATTCAACATTATTGTGCAGAAGGGGCAATGTTATGAAACTGAGATTTTCAGACAACAATCTATTTTAAGCAAAAAACACTTGCCATCTTCAATCCAATCAAAAGATATAAAATATTTCAAAGAACCGCTAGTTTAACCATATATGTTAATGACTTTAAAATTGCACCAAACACAATCATATGCATTAAACAAAAATAAAAGTGTAAGTTTCCCAATGAGATTTCACATATAAAGGTACACACCTCTTGATTAATTTATATTCTTTATTCAGATTTTAAACAGACATAATGTATTTTGGGGGTTTTTTTTCAGTCAACTTTTCCTTTATCTAGGCTTACTTCACTTCAACTCACTTCCTTATCTTCAAAGCATAATGCATACAAACATCTGGGCTCCAGATAAGGCAAGTATTTTGAGAAATTTGGTTACTGTTTTCCATGTTTCTCTATCAAACCTTATCTTGTGGGTACTTGTAAGAATCGCCTTAACGAGGCAATTCTGAAGAGTACCCACAAGATAAAGTTTGATGGAGAAACATGGAAAACAGAATTCTGAGATACAGATCTTATCTGGAGATCTGCATTCATATAGATCTAAAATTGTAATTACCTTAAAAATGACTACGTATCTTTGCGCAGGTTTTGCTGCACTGTGATATGCATAAGCATATGACTTTTCAGATTAGACTTCTGATTAAAGCAGCGCTTGCAAACTTCACACTGAAATGGTTTATCTCCTGTGTGTATCCGTTGATGTCTTTCCCGGTGCCAAGCTGAGGGAAACTCTTTCCCACATATCAAACAAGTGTTGCCCCTTCCCCTAGTGTATGGTCTGTCTAAAGTCATAGAGTTCCCTCCAACCAGACCAAAACCATCCTGACTTTCCAGAGGTATACTTGACCCAGTATCATCCTCAGGCTGCCATCCTGGCACTGCAAGTATAAAACAACAAAATGGTTGGTCTGCTGGAGGAAATTCCGACAGTGACGCCAATCCACCCCTATCATTAAGGAAATTCAACTCCCAAAATTCTTTTTAAAAAGTACTCAGGAAATCTTCTTCAGTTTAAAAATTTCCTTCTTATTCTAGGTATGAAAATTCCTGAAACTCTTGTCAAAAATTCCTGAATAAACTTAGAAAAGCATGAGCTGCAAATCCCACTAACATTCCTTGAAATTTTTTAGCTTAACTTAAAATCTCTGAATAGTTATACATGTAATAATATAACCATTGGTCATTCAATGCATACTAGGGGTGATCGACATAGATACAAACAATATCAATGTACCTTTGATTGTTTGTTGCTATTTTATTTATTGCTTTTCCTTACTGATACAAAACTTGAGCAAGTTCCCTAACTGTGCGTAAAAACTGAAGCTTCTTGAATGTCCATATAAAACCACTTTTTTCTAGATTAATAAAAAACAACTTATGTCAAACTAACGGACAAAGTATGATTTTAGTTTGTTTTAGCTAGATTCTAAATCAAACATTCTAGCACATTTTAGTACAAACAACATTCATATAAGCAAGTCAAAAAGGCAACATTTTGATATTTACACTGTTAAGCAGATGCTTCAATAGATATATTTGGTTAACCAAATTCATCAATTTATCACCTCTAAGGTCTGTTCTGTTGGTTCCATCCCCCACCCTACCCCACCCTCCAAAATGAAATAAAAAATAATAATAAAAATAAAAGCTTGGTATTATATTAGGGCTTGAACTCAACTGTACTATTAGTTGGCAGAGGTAATTAGGTTTTAAGGGAGTTTATAAGGTGGTCATCAATATTCAATACATCAATTTCTCATTGATATTACTGGCTCATTCATAATATCATACAGAAAACTGAATAAATGATACCAACTACACTTACCATTAGCCATAGAAAGTATTACTTTCAATTTAACACAGTTATCACAAGTCTTAAATTTCAATACATTTTGTCTGAATTGTTTGACTTATAGTCATTGTTTCATTTTATTATTCTTTTATTTACTTGTATTTATTTATTATTTTGTTTGGTTACAAATGTGAAACCAACATTTTTTTTGTACTTAACTGAGCCTATATTAATGTCAGCCCTTCATATTTAAACTTGTTCTGGGATTTGGGCTACTGAATGTGTAGCGCCCAATATGAGAAGATAAATATGAATGAGGCAAGCTTATATTATTTTTATTTTATTTTTATTTCAAATGCAACTATTCTACTAAAGGATACATAAATTCAATATAACAACTGGAATACCGGTACCTTAAATACTCAAAAGAGTTTAACACTTTTTAATAAGGGTAGATTTTCGAAAGTAATCCAGTAAGACTTTACACATAAGCTTTATATATATATATATAACAGTCAAATTATTAACAATATAACAATATGTCAGTTTATATTTTTACTCCAACTGATTTCATATCAATACAAAAACACTACAATGTCACATGTTTTACAAATTTATTGCCAGCCTGTCCTTGGTATTAATGCATCACAATTTCACAGTAGAGGCCGTGAATTTCCAACACTGTTCAACGATACAATAGCTACTTCAGATGAATTATGAACATCTGGAGAACCTAAATGTTTATTTTTCCCATATCTCATGACCTTTTTTTTGTGTGCTCATTCATAAGTCTATCCCAGTCATAAGTCTAGGTAAAGACATAAGCTGTGCTCACTCATAAGTCTATCCCAGTCATCAGTCTAGGTAAAGCCGTAATCCCTATTTCTGATAAAACTTTAACATAACAGTTACTCTCTTATTACCACCATCAGATACCCATGTTTGAAAATAAATTTTCACGTTATGTATCAGCAGTGGGTAAAAAGGCTGCCATTTCGTAGCTTTAGAGTCACCAGCAATACAGATATCGACCAGTGCAAAATGAATTTTCTTCGACAAGGAGGCTAAAAGTGACCATAAAAAAACATCTTGCCAGTCAGACCAAAGCCTGTATGTTCTAACAATCATTCTGAATGGCTTTAATTGCATCATGAAATAGGGTGGCAACAAATGAAATAGCTGCATTTGACACCCCGAAAACGGCGATACGCACACCAATAAACCCAAGGTCGATGAATGTTAATGATCTGCTGTTGGTATCTGAGGATAATAACTTGAATAATACTTTCTATCAATTTAGTCCACCTCAGTTATAAATTGAGGATATGTTTTATTATAATACTTTGGGATTGAAACACTCCATTTATGACTGAGTTTAAACCATAAGCATATTCCCAACACAACACGGATTCATTTCATCGATGGAAAACCAATACGAAGTTTCAAGCAATAGCACTTCAGCATAATTCTGAACAACTGGCTGACATTGGAGAAGGACTTCAAGATCCAACAGAAGTTTTCAACACACATCAACACACATCACAACCACTTTGATCCTGTATGTGTCCGAACATGGACATTCAGATTGCTGCTTTGAGTAAACTGTTTCAGGCAAATATTGCACTGATAGGGTCGGAGACCGGTGTGAATACGAAGGTGAGTGTTTAGATGACATTTAAATTGGAAACCCTTTCCACAATATTTGCAGTGATGACGGAGCATCGCCACGGAATTAGTGTCCTGGAAATGGATTGCAGAGTCTGAAAGAAACAAATTCTTGCGTTAATTTAAACAACTGTGTAGGCTGTAACTTTTCGTCTTTTCTTCTGTATTGGCTGGAACATTTATCAAAACTTCTACTCGACAAAATGGTCCAACATATTTATTTTCTGAAAAAAAATTCCTATCTTAGATGAAATAATTGTGAATAAGATCAACTGAAAATGTAGAAAATATCTGACAGAATATTATGCTCACTGTTGTCTGTTAGCACATTAAATTGTGAAAATCACTGGGAGGCATTTTCATCTGTCACGATTTTTCCTGTGTTCTGAATCACAGGATCTTACTTACATACGTATAGTATTATACTGTTTTGATTTGAAAAATATAATGTCATATACTATTGAGTGTGACAAGGGGGGTGGGGTAACACATCAATAACAAACTATTGTAACTCCTGTAACAGTAAGTAATATACAAACTTTGGAGAATATCTCTCTCTCTCTAGTCTGTTTTAAGTCTCTTTAGAGCTAGCCAACACTCCCATCCCCACCCTTCCAACAAATGACAATGCTCATAAACATGAATGAGAAACCATATGCCATTTAATGATAAAAAACAAACAATAACAGTTACTTCAAAATTCAATATCAAAGCCAATTAGGGAAGACCTCTCAATGTAGTCAGTTTTCAACAAACAAGTGGGTAAAAATTGTGAGTTTTACTATCTAGTTTATATATATTGACAGGAAATTCACACCATAAACTCTAAAGTTGTCTTGTTTAAGTTTGTTTAAACAAAGCTTCCTGTTTTGTTACAAGTGGAATAATAATCACATACCATTACCCACATTCATTCAAAGAGTATCATCCAAACATCTAATACGAAACTGTGCAACACTAACAAATAGTTTGCCGCCAATCACAGAGAGTTTCCCTCTAACCACAGGCAGTTTTTCAACAATCATAGAAAGTTTTTCTCCTATCACAGACAGTTTACCTTGAATTACAGCTTTTTTACCTCCAATCATAAGACAGTTTTCCTTCAATCACAAGTCTGCCAGGAGTTATGACCCCTTTCTCTAGATCTAGTGATCTAAAACTCCTTTCCAATTTTCCATCATAGTATGTACATTTCTTTTTCCACTGCAATAGTGGACTTCATTTTTTAATTCAAATGTGCATTCCAATCTCTCTTTACACTGACAGCTGTTCTGAACAGTTCAATATTTGAACTCAGTTTTATTCAGAGCTCTGAAACTTCACACAAAATTCAAGAAGAAAAGGTAAACAATGAAAATATCAAAACTCAGCCAGTCAGTATTTAAAATAAACATTGGTACAAGTATATTTTTGTCAACTGGAAGATTTGGCTGTTTTCCTCAGCACAAACTAGTCCGATTTACTGTTGTGTGACTGGCGTAAAAAGTTCAGCTTAATTGCCAAGTTTTCTTTTCCTCTTGAACCAAACATTTTCAACTATAGTCTCAACTCAAAATAATAACCAGAAGAGAGATTTACATCCAAATAAAAAGCTCTTCATTCTCAGAATATTTAATCCTTGCCTTTTATATGTCATTCTATAAGCAATCAAAGAAAGCTCACCAGCCAATTTAATTAAGGCTGCATGAAATTTGTGCTAATACTATCAACTAATGTACAAAAAAGCAGAAGAATCTTGTTGGTATGTTTACATCTATCTATTCCTTGCAAATCTAATGTTAAAGCACATATGTTCATAACTACAAAACCACTTTTCAATTATGCAAACTTATAAAAATAATCAAAATACCAGAACATATGCCTGCAAGAGAATATCCTACAGCAGTCATCAAGGTTATCAAATCTTAGTATAATTATACAACTCTGTGACTGCTTTTTGAATGCGGGGCTTGTACGTGTTTGTACCTCACACACATGGCTTTTTAACATATTGCAGGAGACTCAGTTTGCTACATGTATACATACTAACTGTTAATAAATTAATAACATGTTAATGAGTAGCATGTATCCAGGTATGTTATATATAGCGACAATTTTCATAATGATCATCGATAGTATTGGGACAGCCCTTTTCAAGTTATCATCAATTATAAATAAAATATTTTCTAATTAAGAAACCCAGAAAAGGATGTCTTATTTGGAGTTTGTATAATTACGCAATTTTCCTGAACAATGTTGATTTGCCTTGTGATATAACATTTTTTGTCAAATGTAAGTATTGCTTGTTAAACTGGAAGATGGAATGTTGAAAGAAGTGTGTACAAAATTACAACAACTTAGGTTTTATTTACTACTTTCACAAAATGAAAAATCAAGAAAAAAGTAAACATACAAACAAACTCTAGATAATTCATCTTAGAAATTTATCGATTTTCTGCGACCTTGCATCAATTCTATCAATTATTGATTATAATTGATAATTGGTGAAACGCTAGTAAATAATACAGTGTTATATAATAGCACATATATAAGAATATAAAAAACAAGCATTCTAACCAAAAAGATGAAATAGGATACAATAATTTTCATATGCAGTTATATGGACAAACAAAAAATGCTAAGACTTTTACAGAAGGTAGTCACTTTATTCCTAAAGTTGTGATTTTCATAAAACATGGAAACCTTAACAAACAACAGATATATATCATCAGCAAATATAAGTACATTCTGATAAATATGTAGTTTCTTTCAAACTCTCAACAATATGTTGTGTCAATTGATATTTATAAGTCTTATTGAAGTTGGAAATTAGTAAGGAACTGATGTACATATAGTAATGTATTGCACTGTATTATGGCGAGTTTTCTATATATATGACAAATTCAAATGTCATGTGTATGCATTTCATGTTATCTATTAATATAACATTAAAGTCTTTTCAACATTGACATATATTCCTGTTTAAAACAAATTTAAATATAAATCAATAAACCAAATCAAGCATTTGTTAAGAACAGGAGTTGAATATTTTGTAATAATGCTCAAATTTCTCTTTGGGCCGACTTTCAACGAGATTTGTATCATATAAATTTAATATACAACTAAAATACTCTATGGGTTTGAATCGATATAAATTATCTTTTACAAAGGCAGGTGGTAGGTCAGAATACCTCAGCAGTATCTCTGTGCATGGTTAATCATTTGAACATATTCAAAAAGCACACAAGTTATAGCATAAGTTGCTGTAACCAAGCTTCTCATGTCAGCTGTTCGAAAGGCTTTAGTCAGTACCTTTTGCAGAGGATAGGGATTTTCTTTATACTAAATCACTGAACACACCTAGCACCATGATTATGCAAGTTCTGTACATATGTATATACTACATCATTGTAGCCTCACTGAAATACTTGCATCAGCATTAATACAGAAACTATACCCCATTGAAAAGAGACTTCCAACTTCAGCAACCGAATAAACTGCTTTTAAGTTTTAAGAGGAATATTAAGTCATATGTATACAATTATTATATCATTTCAATTACATCTAAGGACATTTTATGCAAATGTCATGTTTAGTACTGCAGATCTATAAAAGTGTGTTAAGTATCACAGTTTTTAATACTTACAGCATCATGGCAAATATACTGCTGTCAGAGAGGCTATACCCCACATCTCTACTGTCCATGTTATCACAGCTGTGACTGAACCAATTATCGTTCATCAAATTTATTCAGTTATCACCCTTTAATAGTTTTACCAAAACTTCACAGGTGCAATTTTACTAGCATGAAGTTGTGAAAAGGATAATGTTTCACACATATCAGACAGTGATATCATGTTTTATATGGAACATCTTCAGATCTTTCTTTCTACACTAAAATCATCCAAGCTATGCAAAATATATGGGAACAGAGGGATAAAAGGTACACCTGTAATACTGGCAGGGAACAGAGTGGTCTAAGACATCACTATGATACTGGAAGGGGTTTCAGTAGCATTTGAAAGTGGAGTTAAAATGACATGATAACTTGACAATGGAATAAAACTTCAGTGTTAAAAAGTCAAAAATGAGCATATTCTTGACTTTTTATACATGTATGTAGATGCCATTTCAATGATCAATTAAATTAGATCTCTCCAAAAATTTATCAGGGTCAATACATAGAATTGTTTTATTAATAATCAAATCAATGGATTCTCTTTAATTATGACCCATATACAGTATCTTACTTAAAGATCAAACAGCAAAATGAGCATACCTGGCTAGAACATTTATCATCTATTATAGTTCAACTGTATTTTAATGAAGTTCCAATATGCGGCTAATTCAATTAAATGCTTCAATGCAGAAATTAAGACAAACTTATAAAAGTCACTAAAGAAAGAGACACATGTATACAGGTGATGCTAAGGGCATTGAGGTATTGCCATAACACACAGCTACTGACCAGAATATAACCATTTTGTTAGGAGTACAAATATACATTGTCAAATATATTATAGACTTTGTAAGACATTAAACCAATGTCATAATGGAAGGAAATTAATTCCAATATAATGTAACAAAAAAACGTAAGTCAGTAACTTGCAGAATTAGCTTGCATTAATATACTGGTAAAACATTGTTTGGTTATTCAGCCTTAAAAGTAGTAATTAATGTGAAAATTGGGACGCTTGGACAAGTCAAAAAAACCTTTCTGACCATGCTTTCGCAACCCCAACACCCACCATCCCCTTCATTTTGTCCCAGAATTACTTTAACTGTTATCTTCTCAATGCTTCATGAAGAAATTATCACACAATGATTGCATGCTGCAAAGAACTGTTCCAACCTCTATACTGTATATTTCTATGTGATTTTATTCCCAATACAAAACAGTTTTTTCGACATAAAAATTTCAAACTATATTAAACATATAAATAGTTTGATTAAAGTATGTTGAAATTGAGTATTAATGGCACAGGGGAGATAATTCTACCAGATGCAACTTCTATTGCGCATCAACACCTATAACACATTACAAAGAGCAAAATACTCAACTGTTCAAGCAACTCAAACAAATTGGTCAATCACACATTGAAAGCTATGACTAGCTTTGAGTAAACACAAAAAATTAATGTTTATAAAAAATAATCTGTAATTCATTTTTAATTATTTTAATAAAAAATCAAAGGATTTTTAGCATTACCTAGCACATTTTTAGAAATATATACCCTTGATAATTTCAGGAAAGATAACATAATCTAGTAATTTACAGGATAAAAGTCATCAATTATCAATAATTTAAGGATTACTCTGAGTACAATTTAGGTAAGTAAAGGGTATTTTATAATTTCAGTATAATTGCTTATCACTGTGTGTAAAAATATTTTCTATGCCAATAAATTTGCTTACGACTTAAATAATGATATATTTGTTTTTACAAGTTAAACACTAGATAGGTTTCAGTAGAACATGTGTGTTGCATTCTTGCACATTGTCAGAAAATCCAAACATCTAAGTAAAAAAGGGGCATTTAGAAACTCTTGCCAATTATGACCTTGACAGAATTTGGGGGCATCACGACCCTGTTGTCATACGCAACAAAAACTTTAAGCTTCAAAATGAAATATTATAAATGGCAAAGAAAAAGCATACGTAAATTTCCATGACAGTCAGATTAAAAGACGGGACAAAGAAATCCCCATGTATCTAGTTTTCGTCAAAAGGGTGACACAGAAATAAGTGTATTGTGTTTACTGCTTACATAGCACAAAATGGTTTGCTATGATGTAATTGATGATACTTGTAGCATCTCCTAAGCTTACCAACTTAATTGAAATATGAATTCAAAGCTTTGCTCAAATATATATGTATACAAAATGAATAAAAACAAAATAAATTATAAAATGTCAACAGAATTATCACAATTCTTTATCACAATGTTTCATTACATAAAATACACAGTAGTCACATACCTTATCAAATATTGAATGTGTTGCATTGTATTTTTAATCTCCATGAATGTGTTCAGGTTTCATCACACATCAGAGCTCTAGATAAGATGCGTATCCCAGAAATTCATCAAGTCTGTTTTCCATGTTTCTCCACCAAACCTTATATCATGGATACTCTTAAGAATCGCTTCATCAAGGCGATTCTTAAGAGTATTCACAAGATAATGTTGGGTAGAGAAACATGGAAAACAGTAACCAAAATTTCTCAAACACTCGCCTTATCTGGAGCTCTGATACATGGAGTTTCTTTTTAAATAGATGATTTCTATTTATAAACAAAACTGCCTCCCGGCCACCCAATTTTGAAATCACGCGAAGACTGGTTCAGCATTAATTCTTATTTTTATGATGCCACACGATTAAAACATTACTTTTATAAATTTTGCTTACATCAGTTATTATCTAAATATCTTGAAGAATGAGACGTCTTAATGCCAAGAAATGTTCCAATAAGCAGAGGTCATGTTTTAATATATAGTTTCATAACTTAAGATATTAAAGCTTTTTTTTTTTTTTAAAATTGAGTATTTACTATTTACCCCTTTTTATTTTAAACAAAATTAGGTAATTGCACAATGTCATTTTCTAATGAGTTAATGTTATGAATCTACTTAATGACAAATTAATGAAAAATTACTTGTCTTTTTGTAAACCCTTGATTTTTAAAATAATAGGGTTTTTCATACAACTAATTCCCCAAAAAGCAACTTTTTTGTTGCTCTCTTTAAAAATACATTCTTTTGTATTGTTCTATGTTGGGTGGCATGATATTTCTCATATTTTGTGAAGCACTAATAATTTTTTTTTAAATAACTTTATATTATAACAAGGTATAAGAAGAGATAGATGGAAATCATTATATCTATTCTCATTTCATCCAATAAATCCAGAGAGACCAAGTTAAGAACTTGTTCATATTGAAAATATAAGTTATCCCAATTCTTAATTTATAGAATAAATTTGTATCAAATATAAACAAACAGGGACAGGTAATACGGTAGCTACTACCTATGCAGACTCGAAAATTGTTTTGATGGTTGTAACTACTTGAATAGAGATGGAAAAAAATTTGCCGCAATAATTTCCCGTGAGAAACGAGCTTAATTTGGCCTGAATAATCTTTACGGGAGCTGGGTCTCGATAGGAGCATCATTCATAAGCAATTTTAGATATTGTAAGTTCTACTTTTAAAAAAATCTATTTCGTTATTTGACTGTAATTTTTTCTTTCTGAAACTTGACCCTTCCCCCTTTCCCTATAAACAGTATTGATTTTATACATATATGAAATCTGACCTTTAACCGATTCAATTACGCACATCATTCTGCAAGTTATGACTAAATACAGAAGACAAGGACACCAAGTCTGTGTTTGTTGAATTTATTATCAATCTACAATCAAGATAAATGCTTCTGCATTTTTAGTGGTCTGTTTTGCATCACATACTCAGGGCAGAGGAACTAAAAGTGAAAATATTAGTCAGCAAAAACTTAGTACTTGCTGGCCTGGTGGTGTTGTATTAAAACTTTGATGCCTGGTGGTATTGTATTTAAATATGGCGGTCTGGTGGCATTGTGTTTAAACTAACTGGCCTGGTGGTGTTGCATTAAAACTTACTGGCCTGGTAGTTTTGTGTAAAACTTGTTGTCCTAGCGGTGTAATGTTAATATTTTATGGCCAGCCCGGTCAATACTCATTCGACCGGTCAATAAGCCAACCCTGTTAAAACTTGCTGGCCTGGTAGTGTTGTGTTAAAAAGTGCTGGCCTATTGGTGTTGTGTTAACAACTTGCTGGCCTTGTGGTGTTTTGTTAAAATTTTGCTGGCCTTGTGGTGTTGTGTTAAAACTTACTGGCCTTGTGGTGTTGTGTTTAAACTTGCTGGTCTTGTGGTGTTGTGTATAAACTTGCTGGTCTTGTGGTGTTGTGTTAAAACTTGCTGGCCTTGTGGTGTTAAAACTTACTGGCCTTGTGGTGTTGTGTTAAAACTTGCTGGCCTGGTGGTGTTAGGTTACAACTTGCTGGCCTGGTGGTGTTGTGTTAAAACTTACTAGCCTTGTGGTGTTGTGTTTAAACTTGCTGGTCTTGTGGTGTTGTGTTAAAACTTGCTGGCCTTGTGGTGTTAAAACTTACTGGCCTTGTGGTGTT
>JAULCC010252950.1:0-12453 GCA_032358795.1 Nuttallia obscurata | reverse complement strand
GTGAAGAGAAAGACTCTTTCGGTTTTAATATATCTGACAAACACAAATTATTACATTGGGTTTATATTCATAAATTATTTTTTACATAATATTGTAGGATATTGGGCCGCTAAAATCGCTTTTACCGTAATAAGAGAACTTTTCTTTACCGTTTATTAGATTGAGTTTTTTGTTTGTTATTTTTATAAATGTAAATATTATTAAATGCTCTTTCTAAATATATGTGTTGTCCCCCGATGAAGACTGACTGCCGGAAGGGTTCGGGTATTTAAAGATAACCATTTGGCTCTGTTTTGTTGATTTTCTCTAACCTAAGCATTGATGTAGTTATAGTTTAAAAAACTGATTTCCTTGTCTTATTAATGATCACATTACCCGTCTGCTGTATGCTTTCTGAAAGACTTGATCTTAATCGTATTCGTTCAAAGTTTACGGTAAGTTTACCTGTGATATCACATTGCATCATGTTGTCTAACACATAATGGAGAAGAAGAAGAACATCATCAAAACTCTTGCACAATGCATGTTGTAAATCCTGTATATCCTTATGTATATGCTTCCAAATGAAGTTCTGAACAACGTCCGGTTGAATTCGTGGTTTTATTAAGGTGCATACCCCCTAAAATGGGTTTTAAAATCTTTTATTTCTGTAACTGTGTCATATAGTAAACATTTATAGTGTTATGTTTTTTGTTTTAGATACATGATTTCCACTTATGTTCATTCGATTACCGCGAAGTAATTACTTAAAAACAAATACAAACGTATTTTGAATTTATTCCATACTAAGAAATATGTTTAACAGACAACTGGCCAGGAATAGTCGTTGTCAAGCCTTAAAGCTACTGCACTCCATATATAGCCTAGGATATCGACTATCTGAAAACTGTTGCAAATATTTAGATATATTCAGGAAGCATGGATGTACTATGATTGGAAGTGATACTTGTGGTAATAATTACAGAAAAACTCAAAATTAGTAATTTTATCTCTAATACTTACCCGTTAGTGACGGTGTAGACGTTTTTATCGAGGTTTCAGTGACTTTATGTGAGAAATTCACAATGGCTGTAAGAGTTTCTTCATGGAACCTCTTGCATTCATGTTATTTTCATTTTACAAACTTTGGCAGATATTTTGAAACTTCTGAAACGTTTAGCCAAATCTGGAGTTCAATGGCTTTAAAACAATATATATAGCTTGATATGTATGATATAACAATTTGACGTTAAATAGAAGTGCCGTAAAAGCAATGCTACACTTTGCAATTCTAAATAGATAGTAATAAATAGCAGTTCTACCGAAGACACCATTTCCGTGAAATAAGCTTTTATTAAACAACATCATTTTTCAGAATATTCACCTCCAGGTCACTTGTAGTTCCAGTATACATAGATACGTGGGTCAATAATCTTAGACATGAACAATATGCTGGTGTCAGCATTCTTTCCGGAATAGGAACTGCCCCTCTTGTCTCTGCTTGTCCAAGTATATGCCCTGTAGCTGTTTCATCAATTCTAAAATAACAAAGCAAACACCAATAAATGGATAAACTATGCTGCCGTATGCTTTTTTATAACGAAACTATGAATTACATCTTTGAGATTTAACTAAAACGTAAAAAATATCTCCTGCTTACTTCGGCAAAACATGACTTAAGTGTAGCTATGATATATATCAATACTTCCGAAAACAATGTGATACCATATTTAGGAATTAAACACATCATGATATTTAATGTCTTCAATTATAATTTTCGAAAACAATATCAACGACGACACAATATGATTCTTTGTAGATTTAAATGGATCTCTTAACTACTGACTTATTTGTTTTAAAAATCTGTATTCTCATTTACATACACACTTGAGAGCAACTACGTATTAAATTGTGATGCAATAGTTGTATAAGTTACATAAAACTAAAAATACAAACTACCTACCCTTCATCCTGTTTATTGGTCTCCAATAATATGTGACGATTTCCTCCGATATCTTCACCACATGAACACTTTCCAACAGTATATGGTCGGCCACACTGCCAATAATCAACCAAACAAACTATCACCAAAGCCTTTAAAAATTTAGTTTATAATTTCCGATAGACGCAAATATGACAGAGTTTAAGGTATGTAAGCTTTCAATTACAATACATTTAATGCAACTAAAATCACATTAATTGTAAAAGTAATCAGCTCTTACGCAATGATCTAGACTGTCGATCTATTTGGGTAGTTTGTTTTGCTTTACTCTCAGCCAAAAGGTAAAACAAGTTTCAAGATAGGGCAACTGCGTGTTTACATATGAATCAAGCCAAACCATACTTACATCACCAATGAGATAGGGGTGACCATTAGGACATCCTGTGGATGAAATCGAAATGCAGTTAAATTACAGATATCATTACAAATAAATTATTAATTACACAGAGACAGGAAGGAAAGTGAAACAAAAAGTAGAAAGTAACTGAAACTTTTTCTTGAAATCAAAATTAAACAAAGCAGCAATATCTATATTTCAAAATGTCATTATCCTACCTTTTTGCATTAGTCAATGCTTTATAAATGCATTTCAAATTCTTATGGGGCACGGGAAATTCATTATAAAATCATTAATGTGGACCTAGGTTACAAAATATTCATTGTAAAAACGTACGGTGAATTCACTATTTACTAATATTGCAAATATTTAAAAAAGCGCAGTATATCACTAAAATAAGAATTTACGAATTTCCGTTTAAACTTGTATATTCTATAAAGGCATATTTAAAGCACAAGATATTGGTTTGTGATAAGTGCATGATAATGTTTAAACTTATGAGACATTTATAACAAAAATTAGAGGTTATCGTCAGTCTTTATGTTAAACTAATTTTAATGCAATGGTAATGTCATATAGGACGATTTACCATAAAGGTAGAAACATTATGTATGTGTGGCTGAAAACATTTAGATATAAATGCGCACTTTTAAAAAGCTGCGACACTCATAGCATCTCAGAATAAAAAAAACAAGTTTGCCAGTCAAATTTACGTACAACATTTCAGAGTTTTTCAGATCAGATCTGTACACATGCATAAACCTTAGTTAAATTCAATGTTAGCTACTTACGATTTATTTGGTCGGTCATTATCCTACCTTTTTGCATTTGTCAACGATTTATGAATATATTTCAAATGTACAATATTCAAAGGAATATTTGACACACAGGTACAATTTACTGATGCCATTAAAAGTATAAACCTACTGTAGAACACCAGGTTTTCGCCCGTTAAAATATGCTCGCTGTTTGCAGCGGCTAACTGCTGCCGTATTTCCTCTACCTCATCTTGTGGCATTGATGGTAAATACTTGTCCTGTAAGAAACCTGAACACTTGGAATCAGATAGAATAATCGATTTCGTCTACAAACCAGCAATTTAACATATATCCAGAAAAAAAATAAAACATAGATTCAAAACCGAGAACACTATTTTGTATTGAAAATGCAGATTTTGCATACGTGAGACATTACGTATCGTATCACTATACAATTAAAATTAACAAACTAGTAAATCAATAGCCTTTTAAAGCATTACAATGGAACATAAAATCAATCTTAATTGTAACTATAAAAGAAAGTTATAATTAATTCAATGGAGATGTAGTTTTACAAAGAAACAAACTAAAAACACTAAACTTTAACATAAACAGATGTTCACAATGAGAATTTCCAAGTAATCAAGATAGATAAGCGCATACTTTGCATTTATAAAATCTACTCTTTGTCATGTCTGCACAAGATATATGTCGAAATTGTTTGCCTTAAATACAATATTTCAAATATATTTCTAGTGTTAAATGAAATTAAACGATTACATGAAAAAGGAATAATATTGTTGTGAAATATTCCGTTCTTAATGTTTCCTTTATCTATGACTTGCAGGCATGCAGCAGTGACGGCGTAAGTTTTAACTGATGACGCACACTTTATGCTTATCTTGATAACTACATAACCTCGGTTTACCTGAAGTAACATTACTTTTAAGATTTTATCGAATAAGACTGCAGATTCTGATAATCAGCTTTTCTATAGGAACCAGTTTGTTATTCAAAATAGATCAGACATGTCCATAGTCACACGATTTCTGAACAAAGAAAGGTAGATTATGCATATAACGTTATATACAAGGCGGGAATAATATACCGGTAACAACTAATTTTGCAGAAACTGTCTTCTGAGCATTATTAGGTAAACTGAATTTAAAAGCTAAAGTTAGGCGACGAACCTTGCAGTTTTTCGGTTTTTCTATAAGTGATATAAATGGTTTCGTTAGTTTGTTCCCTGGTTTCATCTTATTCATAACACACATGTAGTGTACAACTAAAGCCTGTATCCCTTGAGTCCGGAAATCTGATTTTACAGCGACATTCAAATGCTCAGCTTGAAAGGTGTTTTCCAATAACTGTATAGCAAAGGCCTTAAATAGAACAATTCACTAATAATTTATTTCATAAAAACGTTTTATATCATTCTAAACAACAAAGTTTTAACAAGTTTCGAATTGTGCCTTTTTGAAGGATACATTTTTCCACTGATTGTCATTGATTAAAAATTTAAAATGACAAAACTTATAGAATATATTTAATATTTTATGTTTACATGTATATGGATTATAGTATGGGTATTACAAACAACAAAACATAGAGTTATTTCATAATAAGAAATCATAATATATATTTATTGTCTATTGGCTGTACAACTTTCTCTGTACTAAGAATGTAACAAAGTCATTTACTGCTTTTGTGTAAAAAATATCATTCCTTAGCTAATGATTTTAATGTAGAATGTTTTAAACATTATTCACTCAAACACTATGAAATGAGTAAAAGTAGCTCTCACCAAACAGCTCATTTATAAAAATCATCGATTCATCGATTCATATCCGGTTTTAAAACAGGAAGATAAATGATATTAGACAATCACAATAACTGAGTAGTTCAATAAATACTCACGCCATCTATGCTCGTTACACTGCTTTGAATGTACTCACTAACACCTTGCAACGCCTGTGAGAATAAGAAAATAAAGAATTCGGTGTCAGTTGATATAAGCATCTCTACAAGATCATATACATGTATTCTAAATTTAACAAACACCAACATAGATCAATTGTTTGGTTGATCTGAATTCTTATATGACCCGCAGTAAGCAAAAGCAAGGTTAATTGAAAGATATAATACGTACTTTTTGGAAGAGCATTCCTGGCTCATCTGTATACAAACGTGAATTTGTGATTACTTTGTATACAGCGAGTTGAAGCAAAACATCAATGTTGGTATTTCCAGACAGCTTCTGAAACATGCATAAACAAAAGTATGTACCATGTTACTAAATGCCAACACACAACACAGTATTATATTACCACTTCTCCAAAAAATAAACGTTTAACTGTGATATTGCAAAGTTAGGTTTAATTGGGTCACGAAGTATAATATTACTGTATCAGGGTATTACACACTGTCGAGAAGTGCTACTTATATCAAATAATCGACAATGATGACGTTCTCCTACCAGATTTCAATATATAAGAAAAGTAATAAATATTTGAGGATTACCTGAGATCTGCCTTGAAAATTTCTTTATAAATCGTGCATATCTTTTTAAATAAATAATCATATAATTTTGTTTGATCTTTCGGAAATTGCAACTAGCATGATTTTACCTCAATGACATTTCGTAAGGGCCTCATGTCATTTCCTGTCACTGCACATACCAAAGCTTGCTTGGTCTGAAGATAGTTTTCACCACAAACAAAATATCTATCTTCTGCTTCGATTTGCTAAAATAAAGGGTAATAATATAATTATTTGAGGCACTCAGTCAAAACAGGATTTGATTCTGCAACCCTATTGCAATGCTTAAATGACAAAACTAGGAGTTTCTGCAAAAGCAAAGTGTAAAACTAATGTCTGCAATAACGTAATATTTTAGGAAAACATGACTTGTAATAAAGACATTTATAGTACCGTTAGTTATATGTCTATATTAAAACTATCCCCCGCTTATGTACACATTTTTCACAACTACATAATATGTAAAATCTGTAAGGTTTTGTTTCGAAATGATCTTTCCATTTGTAAAAACATACTGAAACGATAATTCATTACCTTTGCCTTTGGTTATATTAATTAAACAGTGTGTATTTCAGTATGTCTTTATAACATAAAACTTATTTACTTTAGCATGAATATTATGAAAGCCTGTGATGTATAGATATACTATCGAGTCCGTTTCCATTGAAGAACCAGTATCTTTTGGAGCCTCGAACCCGACCTCGTCTTACAATGCCTTAGCATAAATTTTTGTTTACAAAGGCAAAATAATATTCCCTACTACTAGACTGTTGCATAAGAAACATGATCTGTCCCGGATGATATGCACTGAACTGACGGCTCAGTTAGTTAAACAGTTTCTATCATTGAGAGTTGAATATGCTATTTGAACTAAACATTAGAGAGAACTTGATTAATTCAATATCGTATCTAACATACAGACCCATATATTACCTAATGAGTTAGATGTACATATTCAGATACTTATTAAATGTATTAGCGAAGGACATGGAAATATGATGTTCCAGTTCTAAGGTTCATTATTAAACATAATTCGTCTGAAAAACAATTAAGGATAGTTTTATACAAGACCTTTTTTAGAAATTTACTGACCTCATCCTTTACCAAGTCCTTAAAATGTAACCACTTTATGACTTCGTGGCCACTCCGGCATATTTCTTGGTAAACGTCTGTTCCATAACACTTGCACAAATATTTCACAAGATAATTTCTAAAATCAAAAGGAATAAAGAAAAACTAAGAAAAACATATAGCAGCATACTTTCTAAATACGACATTTAGAATATTCGTACATTGTCGATCACATTAACCAAAAAGCAATGGATGTTTCGTTAAATATGTCACCAGACAATTATATTATACACCACCTGAGTGACAACTATACAGTTTTATTCATCTAAAGATTAAAGGAAAGTTTAGATACATGATTCAGAATAATCAAATCCTCACATGTTTTCGTTACACCGTGCTTTGTACTATCAGCGTAATATGCATTTAACCTTTTCACGGCATGCAAACAGATAAAGATTTTTCAATACTTTCATTTGTTTGAAATAATAACGTACAATATATAGCCATGCAAAACAGAATACCTTGGCCATTTGGATGTGCTGTCCATGCATAACGTACGAGCAGCAGCAATAAGCTTTCGTTCCTGGTCTTTAATAGGTGTACTTTGATCTCTTCTAATTATAGTCACGATGCACCTTGCAGTAATTGACAATCCTGTTCGTGCCTTAGCGATTGCAAGCAGTTTTGTAGAGATGACCTGGTGTTCTAGCTTCATTGTAGCATCGGTAAGATACCATTGACCACAAGATATTTCTTCTGTAGTCTCTGAGTGTGCCTTTTCCGTAAGTATATTCTGTAAGGAATATGTACAAAGGTCATATGAAAATGGTTAGCCCAATTGGTTTAAAAAATATTTTATTCTGTGATCATATATCGGTACAGAATTCACAAGCCCTGACGTAACAAAGAGTTTTAGTATCAGTATCAATAAACGATAGAAACTATAGTTTACCGAGTTTATGTTAGAATGATTTAAACAAGTCAGCTGCATGACGCAATTCCATATCGACAAAGCCATAGAAATTAACAGAACTGCATGGATTATGTTTAAGAAGATGCTTTACAACTTCTGAAATCACACAACGGTAATCACCGTAATCCAAAGTTAGGGCAGATCAACACAGTTATCCAAATTCGACGAAAAGGCTCTGGTGATCAAATGAGCTCAATAAAATGTGTTACAGTGAAAGTTAATGGTAAAAACACTCAAAAGGAATTTTCAAAAAGGTTTATTTTACATTGAAGAGAAAACATATTTAACTGATAAATGCAGTTTGTGAATGACAGTGTGCAAAAGAAACACGACAGAATGGTCTTTAAGAGTTCTAAAATATTGTTCATAACTTCATATGAATGCGAAAAAAATATTGGGACATTTGGCGTCGCCTCAGCAGAAAACAAAATGTATACCGGGGGGAATGGTCTAATAGGAATGACATATAAATAGTAAATACCACAAATGATAATTATTGCCAAATAGAAACACAAACACGTTTGGAACTATTTCCTTTGCTTTTGAAAGTGTATCACTTGCATAAGATTCCAACCTGGAGGTGCATGAGCAAACAGTGTTTCAAACGTATATTTTTCGTAAACTTTTGAGAATACTTTGCATCTACTATACGACAGTTTGTCAAAAGTGGGAAGATTGCCGATGCATAAAACGTGTTTCGACGTAATCTTAGTATCTTATTAGAGTTGACCATATGTACCACATTTAATGTCGAAAAAGGATTTAAATGTCAATATGTTTGGCTTATCGCGATTTCAGTAAAGCCTGATAGAAAGAGGCCTTCTGTGGAATTTACTGACCAGAATAGGAGTCAAAAACATGTTTTTTCAAAGTGACAATATCATTTTTGTAGTGAATAGTGAAAGTAAACCGTGCACAAATTAAATAGTTTAAGGTATCGGTTGGAATGAATTAAGGTTGCTTGCTCTCGACAAAACCTACCATACCATTCTAAAGGAATTTCTTTAGTGCACACAATTCACAGTGTTAAATGGATGCAAGAAAGGTTAACCATTTCCTGTATACCTATGACTTAAATTGTTTTTGCCCAGTCAGAAATTGAGTGTATGCAAATAATGGGGCTTATGTAACGGTAAATGCAACTATTGCACTTGGTTTCTTGATTGCAAACGTCAATTAGGAAACTGCTCTTCGATGGTATCTGCAAAACGTGTTGACTGTTTTCTTCAGAAAAACATCAATGATATATGGGACAAAAGAACATTTGTCAATAAATTTCGTTCAAAACCGAGAAAGCCGTTCGGTTTTTGGTAGTAGGAAATTACTATCATAATACAGTTTTAAATAAGGATATATATTCTGGAGTCCAGAAATAGTCCGGACTGTAGAAGGCTGTTCTTCGTTTATGGTCTTAGCTTTACTCTCTCCCCAGTCAACGACTTAACATAAGAGTTTTTATGTGGACTTATGATAGTCAACTTTCACAAAATGCTGGTAATTAAGGATAGCAGCTGAGCTGAAATTTTGTATTGGAACACCATTGATTATGCTTTAGCACTCATTCGAACAAATACATACGGTACCCAACAATTATTTTTATAATCTCTTAAAATGAATGCATATACCTCAAAACACTGCAGCATCAGTTGAAATAATTGTTTCTTTGAACTTTCTTCTTCACTTTCCTCATTTTCAATCACTGTTTGTAAATATCTTTCCAAATTCGCATGCAATTCGTCTTTACTGAAAAACATTTCAGTGTAGTTATTCAGCAAGGAATCGAGAAAAAACAATCTATGTGAAAGGTGACTTTGCTGTGATATTGAACTCATATCATCTATATTGAATAATACTGCAATAACGCACTGATGATAGAAAGCGGCGATAAATCATACATTATACGTATGTGTCCTTCACGGATATAAAGGGATATGAGTTACACTTCCATAAACATTCCACTCCAAAATGTATAATACAATGTCTTTAAAAGTTAATTATATTTCCAAAGTGTTAATAACAGATGTATTTCAAACACGGTCTACATTAAAATATAAAATGTGTGAATTTGCCTTGAACCAAATTTCAATTTGGTAAGGCCTTGCGCGTAAATTCTATAACAGAATTGATTAAATAGGCCTGCATCATATTACAAACCATATTGCGCTAAAAATAGAAGTAAAATGATTTTAAAAAATCCCGATTGCTTGATATAATACCAGCAAAGTAATACACATTATTTCGGGATACATTAATATCAAGTGTATTAATATTTAACATTAGAGATAGATGCACAGAGAAAAAAAATGAGTACCCTTTTCTTGTAGATTGAAACCTATCATGAAACTTAATTAAGAGAGAAAAACAACATGGTAAATAAAAGCTTCAGTAAAGAAAACCAGGAGGAGAGAGAAAAAGAAAAGAAAAAAAAAGCCAAGGAGGGAGGATCAATGTTATATGTGAATGTATGTTTAATATGCTTAATTCACCTCAAAGTTAGATGTATTTCATTATCACCACGAACACTGCAATTGTTTAATCTAGAGCTATCACAAGAAATGATTTATACTCCGTTAAACCACACAAGTTGAATTAACAGTGTTGTGATATTGTTAAGTAATGGTATAGATGAAAAGCAAGCACATAACATGATCAAAACGTTCATGTAGCGTATGGATCCTTTGCCTACAGATATTAAGGGCATTGATTTTTCTACTTGCTGAGTTTACCGTGAGATAGACCTTTGCTCTATTGTTATATTTATACATTGATAATCTATGGACTATTAAGTATCAACTTTAAAACTTGCCGTTGAATACGTTGAAGAAGACTGAAACACGTGTAAAACAAGAGTACCATGCAAATTTACCTTTTTAACAGTATTGATATATATATATTTGATGTTACATATAAAATATCTAATCTCAGGCTATTTTAGAAAAAGTTAAGAAAACGAAGACATAAAGTTATCACAATATAAATCTATGTAAACCGATTGATTGAATATAGCTTGTATGTTTTTGGGGAATCGGTTTACATAGATTTATATTGTGATATCTTTTACTTTCCACTTTATATGTCTAAGTAATTACAAAGCTCCCGGTGGCAATGTTTATTTTAACAAGCCAATATGGATTGACGAAATTTTAATGAGGGTCGTCAAATGACCACTTCTGTGAAAGTATTGCGAATTTGTGCTAATGTGAGCTACAAATACGGTCGAAACTCGGGACCAAGATTTCAAATGTTGCTGAATGAAAATTCGAAATGAACATTTTCACATTTTCAAGAGTGTTGAAAGAATTAAACGAAGTGGTTAATATTTCGCATTTGATATTATAGGTAATTGCAATTGTATGGGAATATATTGTGTTGAACATGATGTTTTGGCAGGGAGCGACAAACTTGTGACGCAACAAGTTCAACACAATATTTTCCCATACAATGCAACAAATATTTTTATGTAATTTTGATAGTGTGTGTTTTATAGTTAGCTAAATTTCTTTATTGTTGTCAAATCAAGAACAACTTTTGTTCAGTTACTGATCAACTACAAATCGTTGTCTCATTATCGTCTATTAAATTCCTTTATGTTACACACTTATTATGCGAATAATTCGGTTAGTTGCTATGCACCGGTAAATTGGTAAACATATTAATTTCCTCGCTCTCTATTCGCGAATAACAATAGGAAATAAAGACAATTTAAACTAAATTTTCAAGTCACATGCTTCATTAATGATTAAAGTTGATACAGAAATATTGTTTTCTTATTTTTTTGTGTTATGTTAAACATTCATATCTCTTACCTCGTTGCATGATATTTAAGTAGTATAGTTGCCGGATGAGAGTAATACTCGAATCAATATGGATATCATATAATGCTTTCTCAGAAGAATATTGAATCATTGTACATAAAAACAAATGTGAGCACCAACAACACAGAAACAAAAAAAAATAATATAAATTTGTATCATAATTGAGTATCGTGTATCTCCGTGATTTTAAACAAACTACCCGCAATACCGAAAAATAATCGAATCGGTTCTGACCCTAAACTACAACATAAAATATCAAAAATCATAAAAAGGACTGTTTAAGGGGTAGAGCAGGCTCGGATTAGTAAATAGAGTGATATGTTGTTCATGTTGGTAACCCTTCTTGAATGTTCCTTTTAAAGCAGGACTTTTTAATATCGTATATGAACACTTAGTGCACACATTACAAACTCAACTCAAAAATATACACACATCGTTATTCTTTAATGTAAACAATTACCCAGATCTAATGAGAAGATGCAGTAAAAACGATCTAAAAACTGGATTTGGATCAAGAGCTGTATCAAATATCGTCAGTTCTCTTGTGACTTTGGCGTCTCTCCTTCTTTCTGCGTCTTGCTTGGAACATATAACATATCCTATCAGCTTTTCAACAACATCTTTCGATGGAGGACTGCCTTCGGCAAAACATAGTTGACTTATAATGTCCATAAAAAAGTAATTGATTCTCTTCTGGCACCCGTGCTGTTGCTCAGTACTAAAACAATATACAACAATACATTATATATCAACAAACAGCCTTTTGAGGCACTGGATCAAAGTAAATTGATGTGTGGAATACAAAATATAGAAAATAAGTTTATGTATATATATATATGTATATATATATATATATTGTATATGAAGAAAGGCTTACGTTTTTAATAGGTTTCAGTCTTACTCTCTTTACTTTCGGTTTAGCGATCTTATCGTGCCCACTGTGTGTGTTGTTTCAAACATCGACATGTTAAATTCAGAAT
>JAULCC010252839.1:0-12454 GCA_032358795.1 Nuttallia obscurata | reverse complement strand
GTGACACTGAAAGCCTATATGTTTTTAATCCAATTATCTTTTATTTTTGCTTACTCTATCTTGACTTTGTTTACATAAGACTTAGTATGTGATTATACACTGTACCAGAAAAATCTTGTGTAATAAGTTGCTGTCAGAAGTTCAAATTATCAATTTAGCTAACATTACACAACTGTATTGGTGAGGTGAATAATTTGTAGGTTTCCACTTGTCATCAAAATTCATCTTATGTAAAATCTGTATAATAGCTCTGAAAAATAAGGCTTAAAATATTTGCATACATCCTTAAGGTGTGAAGATTTTTCCTTGAAAGATCTGAAGTTGACAAAGACCACAAGTTGTTCAATTGTTACCTTCATAGTTTTATCTTCAGCCCCTTTTGTTTGTTCTTCTAGATGCCCCATCGAAACCTGAAGGCCCCTTGGTTGCCAGTGAGGTGACACCTGATAGCTGTATGCTTAAATGGAGCCCACCCAAGGTATGTCAGTCCCTCACCTACCTAAACCTGCCCAATATAGCCTTCAGATCCATTTACCCGTGTCAAGTTTGGCATTTGAAGCATGTATTTATTACATACTAAGCTGTTAATCTTTATATAAAAGTGCTGAATTGAGAATTTTAGAATAGGTTCTCATCAAAAATATTCCATTGTTAACATAATGGCTGTTAAATGTCATTCACACACTCCTAGCCTATTAAAAAAAAGTCCTGTTGTAGAGAGATTTTTCAATATTTTGATTTCTTAAATAATTTTTATATTACATAGTAAAAGCCTCTTCTGCTCATGAGGTTGCAGGTTCAAACCCCAAATGGAGCCCATCTCCTGACCATCATAAGACACCAATTACTAGTTCTACCCAGGAAGCTCACTGGAAAAAGTGTTCATATTAGCCAAAGACAACATTATTGAGCAAAGATTGATAAATGTAAGATAAAACTTGAAGCTTTTTGATATGTTAGTTTTAGCAAGAAACTCAGCCAATTTTCAAAATCTTTTGAACATGTTAGAAAGAATTAGTTTATATTTGCCAATAGGATGATGGAGGCAGTCCAGTGTCCAACTATGTTGTTGAGAAGAAAGACATGCGTACTGGAGACTGGACCCCATGCAGCAAGTTTGTTAGGGGAACCAGCTACGAGGTTTTGAATCTCTCTGATGGACATGAATACCAGTTCCGTGTAATGGCAGAAAATGAGCATGGAGTCAGTGAACCCATCCAGATGGAATCAACTATCACTGCACAACATCCATGGAGTAAGTTATATTTATATTATTTGACAATATGGACATGTATAACTCTTTGCAAATTGCATAAGGCAGATGATACTGGCTCTATATAAAGGATCTTACATGAGTTTTTATTTAATATAACAGTTTCCGATACAAGTTGAAGAAATTTTTATATTAAATAAAAACTCATGTAAGAATCTTTTTATCACATGACAAACAAACAATGGAAAATTGTTGTCCAAATTTATTTCAGTGTACTGTAGTACATAGAAGTTCAGAGGTGATAGGTAACGTGTGTACTATAACAGAATATGACATGGGTATGTTGAATAGAATACAAGGCAGGTCATGTGATAAAAATTTATTTTCATAACAAAACATTTTCAGGAAAAACTACACTCATGACAAGAATCTGAATTGCTGATTTTAAACTCTGTGCATTTTTTTAAAACAATACAAGAGAATGTTATTTCTCCCATTTCTACTTATAGAAGATGATTTTTTTTTGTCAAGTTTAGATATTCCTACCTTACATGTTACATGACTCATTGTAAAAATTGAAAATTGTCAAATATGGCATAAGAGAGATGACATACAAAGGTGTCATTAACATTACTGGGTTATCTAAATTCTTTAAATAAGCCACTTAATTAATAAGAAGATCCATGAATTTGTCAATCAATTATTTGTTTATTTATGTAGGATAGGATTAATCCACCCTTGGGATCAGACATATACACAGGGACTTAGCAAAGCATTATCCCTCAGTAGATTTGTTACTCTTTGGTGGGATATTCCTATACTACATGCATACTCAAGGTGGATTCCTATATTCTTTTCTTTGATTGAAATTCAGCTATGTAGTGTTTGTAATTAATTTAGAAGTCCAAACTTTCCTATACCATGCAAGATATTTTGAAACTCAAAATATTGGACATCATCAGCCAAATGTTAAATACTGTATTTACCTAAAAAAATTGTGGGAATTCTCGGTAAGCCAAAAGTTGACAAAGGGTTCCAAATGAACTGTATAACATTGTTCAACGAGAATTCCCTTGAGTGGTGTTAAATTTTCAACATTTAACTGACACAGTAAAGGGTTAATCATGATAATGAAGAATAATCATTAATTTGAAAAATTAATCTCCCTGCTGAGTCCAAAAAGCAGCCATCAGCATTTGAGAGTAGATGGCTACTATTCTATGCTGGTTTCTACGAGCCAGTCATGTTTGGAGGACACAATAAACGGACAAATCTAAACAAACTTTATAATTTTTACACAGCTATACCAGATGCCCCAACAGATGTTTCACCAGTTGATATTGATGAACACTCAGTGACCTTGACCTGGAACAAGCCCAAAAATGATGGAGGAAAGAAGATTCAGGGATACGTTGTGGAATACAAAGAACCAACTAGTGGCAGATGGAAGACAGCTAATGATTTCCCCGTCTCAGATACTAAATTTACAGGTAAGTGGAAATCATCATGGTGAATATGCTATATAAATGGAAACTCTAAATATGGATCTGATGGTTTTACTTGAAAAAAATATTTCTATGTGTTTACGAAACAGGATGTCCTTTTTTATATTTGTCAAAAAATGAAAGGTTATAATTCCTGTTTGTCTTGATCACCATTTGTAAGTATGGATTACCTCTCTTTAGATACTGGTTATTAATCAGCATTTACATCGAAAACTAATTAGAAGATTCCTCTATGTAAAAGGGTCATCAGGTCAAAGGTCAATGTCATTAAAATATAAAAATCTTTTTCACTTGCTAACAAAATAACACCTAGACATGCGGTCCTCAAACTCAAAAGGAAGGTTAAGAATGATGAGTAAAAGACTTCTTTAGTTTTATTGGTCATCAGTTTAAAGGTCAAGGTAAAAGTGACATTAAGCTCAAAAACATTTGTCAGTTTGATAACTGAAGAATGCCTGGATTAATGGTTTTACTAGGCAGGGAGATTTGTCATGACCAGAAGATAACCCTTAATGATTTTGAGACCATCAGATCAAAGGTCAAGGTCACTGTAAACACAAAAAGCTGGTATGTTTAATTACTTTAAAATGACTTGACCTACAGTTCACAAATTGGAAGGGAGGTTGTTCATGATTGGTAGGTCAAGGTCACATTTAACTTTGTAGGATGATGCCTCTGAGGGATTTTGTGCCATAAAAGAAAAAGAACTTTGATAACATATTTCTGAAAAATAGCATTTCTGTAAATAGTCAAAATTTCAGCTCTGTACACTGCAAATAAATCATAAATTATGTTGTATTGAATAAAGCCTATTTGTTTCACTTTGCTGAGGGAAATTTCCTGATGACAGTGATATTTTATTGTGGATTTGTATATTGCAGTACCTGGACTAGAGAAAGGAACAGAGTATGAGTTCCGTGTACGTGCTAAGAATTCTGCCGGTCTCAGTGACCCAAGTAAGACCTCTGTACCAGTCACATGCAAACCAAAATACAGTAAGTATATACCTACATAAGTGATTTGCAAACCATGGTTGTTTATTTGCAAATCTTGGTTGTTTATTTGCAAACTTTGGTAGTTTATATGCAAACCTTGGTTGTGTTTTTGCAAACCTTGTTTGTATATTTACACATTGTAGAATGTAGATACAAGGTGAAGTACTAGTTAAATCTTCTTAGAACATTTTAAAAATTATGTATCCTTTGCTGTTCTTTTTTTTTGTAATATCAAAATATAGACAAAGTCACAGATAGTTCTGAACAAATTAAAAAAATCCAGGTGTAAGGATGAGCCTTTTTCCTAGCAATACAATACCAAAGTAGCAATTCAAAGGTTATGTATATTGCTGTCTCATTTTCTTGAATTTGATTGTTAAATAGTTCCCATGTGCCTTCTGGATTGATTTTAACCCACACTAACCACATTCTAAGGACTCTTTTGGTGAGCAACAAAATCTATATATTAAAAGTGTGAAATTCTCACAACTCTACATACCGTAGTTGTCCAAGGGGATTTCGCTGTTGAAAGGATGAAGTGTAGGTTTTGGACTCTGGCTAAGAGACTGAAAACATATGTGAGAATTGATCCATTCTCTCTCTTAAATTGACTCAAATATTTTACATGATACATTTCAACCAATGAAAAACAAGAAATACTACACATGATACATTTCAACCAATGAAAAACAAAAATATTGCACATGACACATTTCAACCAATGAAAAGCAAGAAATACTGCATATGATGCATTTCAACCAATGAAAAACAAGAATATTGCACATTTTACATTTTAAGCAATGATAAGCAAGAAATGCTGAGCATGAGAATGAGCCCATTCTCCATAAAGTTTAATGATCTTTGAACTTGAAAATGATCCATTTGTGTTTTCAGGCCGGCCATACCCACCAGGAATACCACGTGCCAGCAAGGTTGGCAGGAACTTTGCCGAGATTGAATGGGATGCTCCAACCAAAGATGGTGGTAGCAGAATCACAGGTAAATAGGTTTTTACAGACTAAATATTGAGGGGCCTGCATGGCTGAGTGGATATGGTCATTTACTTGCAATCTCTCAATCCTCAGCTCAGTAGGTTCAAATCAGTTTCTTGACACTTTGAAATTTTCAAGAGAGAAAGCCTTCCAGCTGGCTTGCGATAGGTTGGTGGTTCCACCGAGGTGCACTATGTGCCTGAAATAATGTTAAGAGGTCCCTTTGGGTCTTTCTTCACCTGTAATGAGCTAGACGTTGTGATATGACTGTAATATTTTTAAAGAAATGTTTAATTTCAATTAGAAACAACAAATTAACAACCTTTATATTGGAGTTTATATTCAGTTTGTAACATAAACATACTACATAGCTTAATACTGTCAAGAAGTTTTTTCAGCATTACTTTAGTTCTTAACTTAAACCCCTAGGTCAAACATTTGAATGGATTTTAATTAAATTTGCCTAGATTGCTAAAAGCTAAAAGCTATAAAAAGAGTCTACTTCTATCAGTAAGCCACTCAACACTGTTCTACATTATCTAATACTCTCCGAAGGTTGGAACTGGGTCTCATACACACTTGCATAATTTGTGAGCTTGTTAAATTAAGAACACTTACCTACAATTACAATGGTACCATTAAATATTTTTATATTCAAATAAATTATTGATATCCTTGTGGCTGTTCTATGTTTGGTATATGCACTCCATACTTTATAATGATATCTTTGTGGCTGTTCCATGTAAGTTACATGCACTGCATACTTTATAAAATTATGTTTTTGGCTGTTCTGTGTAAGTTACATGCACTGCATACTTTATAATGATATCTTTTTGGCTGTTCTGTGTAAGTTACATGCACTGCATACTTTATAATGATATCTTTTTGGCTGTTCTATGTAGGTTACATTGTGGAGAAGAGACCTAAGGATACTGACAATTGGACAAGAGCCACTGATGTGCCATGTCTCAACACCAGTTTCTTGATCGGAGACCTTGTCGAGAATTCTGACATGGAGTTTAGAGTCATAGCTGTCAATAGTGCAGGACCTAGTGAGCCAAGCGGCGAGTCCTCACCAATCAAGATAAAGGAAAAAATTGGTATGTGGACGAGTTAATTTAGTCATATGAATGGAACCAAGTGCTCTAGGGAATTAAACAAATTAAATATTAGACTAAAGAATGAAAATTTGGTATAACTGTGCTTTTGGTATGCGTATATATATATTTTTCAGCTTTACAGAATATAAAATAAATACAATGATGCAAAAATAATTTAATTTAATTAATTTTATAGCTAAAAATGACTAGTTTATGACATATTTTGGCTGATTAATTTTGGATTTGGGTTTAAGTTTTGACTTTGAGAAAAGGGATCTAGATCAGAGGTTTTAAAACTTTCTTGAGCATGAGCATTGTTTCATGCTCAAATTATCATGCTTTTCATTGGTCCTTATTACTCATGTCAGCCAATCAGTGTCATCAGTCTCTGAGCAGGGGAAAGAGTATGTTCAAAACAATTCTACAACTGACGGCTCTTGTGATTGTTTCAGTTGGCCATGCACCGGAGATCTTTAAGAAGCTTACAGCTACCAAGGCCCCTCTTGGAGGAGAGGCTGTTTTCACCATCACAGCTGATGGCAAGCCAGCACCAGAAATCACATGGTAAATTACTGAGTTGGCACCTTCAATATAATAAGTGTAGGGTGATACTAAGGTTGTTAGAACTTGTGGCCTGACCCATTGGCTAAAATATTTGTAAATTGATTTATCGTTATACCTATGTATTATTACTGTAGATTTATTGTACACATTTTTGGCAATAAAATATTTTTTAAATTAAACTAGTACAAAAAAAATTGATGGGAGATCTGCAGAAAAGTAGATCACCTAGACTCAGTCTAGAAAAAATGTCAATATGCAAGACAAAAGTGAGCATTTTAATTGAGATTGGAATTAAAACCAAGATCAACAATCATTTAAGTAAACCCCTTCTGTTTGATAGAATGTTTTTTGTGATGATATTTATTTTGCCACATTGAAGTAACTTAGGCATATGAACACTCTTTTTTTTCGGAGGGGGGTGGGGGGATGGGGGGTGGGGGTGGCGATGTTTAGTAAACTTTTCTATGTCCCATGTTTCAGATGTGTAACCAGTATTGGTACTTTAAGTTCAAGTTGATGTCAAGTTTAAAAAAGCAGATTATCCTTGAAACTTAGTAAAACTGTATTTTGCAACATTGAAATAAAAGAATTCCACTTCAGAGGGTATTGATGCTAGTGCAGTAATTTTAAGGTTTTTGATATATTGTTTTGTTTGTTTAGATTGTGAGTCACACCAAATCAGTATAAATCATATAGTGACTGTTCCAGGTTTTCTTGGTTGAGAAAGACTCCAGGTCTCCATGTGTAAAACCACCCACTGGCCACAAACTAGCTGGAGAACTTCCTCACACAAAATATGTATACAGTGTGACCCAAGGAAGGACTCAAAGCCACAACTACACAGGGGTGTGATTTTAAGTCAAAGATTCTTGATAATGAGCCATGGAGGCCCAAAAAAGATTTTGAAATTTCTTCTCCAAAAAGAAAATTAAAAGAAATGCAGTAATCTTAACCTTTAGCCTGCTGAATGAATTGTAGACTGATAAAATAGTCATCTGCCTTGATTTTAAGATTTATCAGATTTCCCCAATATTTGGAAAAAGAATTGGACAAGTGTCAAACTGCTTGGATCTAGTTTAAATGCTGAATTACTAAATGTCTGATTTGGATCCAAGCTGTTTGCATATTCTATCAAAGTCATGCTTAGCAGGCTAAGGTTTAAAGACTTACAAGTCTGATATTGTTATTATATTTAGCATATTGTAGATATATATGGTAAAAATATAAAGATAGACATAACATTTACATTTTAAACCACAGGTACAAAAATGGTGTGCCAATTGGAAAGTCAGCCCGCTCAATCATCAAACAGGCTGATGATGCATACACCCTCATTTTGTCTGACCTCTCAGATTCAGACAAGGGACAGATCTCTTGTGAACTGCGCAACAACGTTGGCACGGATTCTTCCTCATGTCACCTGAATGTCATTGGTAAGATGCTTTTCTAGAAACATTGATTCAAAAACTCTGCCCTAGCATTGTTCCCATAGAAAAATCACGGATATGACTCATTTTATTTATTTTTATAACAGTTGTTTGTATATTAGTCCTACAACCATCTTTTACTTTTAGTGGTTTTAGTCATGCATCTCGCACTGCTGTGTTTAAGCCAACTAGTTGTCATTTCCTTTCACTAATTCTGATTTATCCTGGACATTTTAAAGAGATGCAGAAACATGGTTTTAGAACACTGATTGCCTTGATATGAGTGAAGTTTCCATGAGAGAGAGAGAGACTTACAACACAACAACAACATCCTATATTTGTAAGTTTAAGTGTAAGTAGCACTAACAGTGATATATATCTACCTACAGCTCCACCAACTCTGGACAAACACATCAAGGACCAGAGACTGGAAGTGGGTGAGCCTTTCAAGCTGAAGATTCCCTTTGGTGGTGATGGACCATTTGAGGTGAAGGTGAAGAAGGACAACAAGGAACTTCCAGAGGACGGTAGAGTGAAAGTGTCAGTGTTTGATGACTTCCTTACCCTTGCCATCAGAGGTGAGTATTCTTCATAGACTAGACAAAATAATGAACTCTGTTAGCTTTAAAGATGATCGGAAATGTTATGTATTCAAAGACCATTTGAAGAAGAAGATTATACTCTATTTTGTTAATAACATTAGCCCCTTCATTTTCTTGTTAATATAAAAACAGTTTACAAACAAATCTTTCATTTGAAAGATATTTAATATACAGTTCATGTATTCATCTAAAGAAATAAATTCTGTTGTTACTTTAATAAATGAAAAAAACATATTACTGAAAGGAAAACTATAGGAGGATGAACTTTTAAAATTCACTTATTATAACAGGTTTAAGTTTAATCAGTATTCAAATTTAATTTGGAATGAAAATAAAAAGTTTTGAAAAATACCAACCAGGTATAAAAATATTACTTTAAATGTGATCAATCAATATGGTTTATAGTTTCTTTATAGATATTAAATGCTTTATATAAATACCTAGAAAGTTTTAAAATTTACATAAGACAAATTTTATATCACTATTAAGATTTATTAGTTATATATGTTACATGAATTAGATATTATATATGCTTCGATCATGTGATATGATTCATATCTTTTATTGTCTGTTTTACTCCAATTATGACATTACTTAATCTAAAGCAAGATGCTCTGAGTGAGTTTGTAGATCATAGAAATCAAAGGTTCAGTGTTTCGGTACAAAGAGTCTGAAGATGTACTCTGTGTCATATTGCAATTTAATAAATTTCTCTTTTAAGAACTTATCACACCCAAGAATGGTTACATATGGATAATTGATTAGGATAACAAATTTATATAAACTTTATTTTCATTTGCAGAGTCTGATATGGATGATTCTGGTACATACAAAGTGGAAGTAAGCAATGATAGCGGGGAGGCAACATGTGCCTTCAAGATGAATGTTGTCAGTAAGTACATGTATACAATCAGTTGATCAATAATATACTTGTCATCTTGTTCTAATGAATGAGAGACTTAAATGCAGTTTTATGGCACATCAGCACATAAAGGCTATATAGGGCCTAAAACAAGTAAATGTTATGTATAAAAAAAATGTATAAAAAAATTAAAGTATAAACTATGAAAATGCAGTATCTCAATTGATGAGTAATGAAATAAATTTAAAATTAGTTTTTATAATATAATTAAAATATATAGCTGACATATTTCAGGATATGAAGTGCAATGATGTAGGTAAAAAATCATATCTTTATATATAAAATGGTCTCCTTTAAAAATTCTAAAATCTTATAATTTTCCATTGATCTTAAATAGATCTTTCATTGAGGTTAAAGTTGTTTGAACATATATCATTCTTAGGTTTGCAAAAAATTCTGTTTTGTTTATTAAAGTATGTCTAAACTTTTACATAAAATTATAAACATATGTATAATATTTCATTCACAAAATATTAGTGCTCATATATTATATATGAAGCTATCTGTTTTGCTGAGAATGAATACTAGTGCATTATAAATGAGGCATCTCATTCGAGTATGAATTCCAATGCATTACAAATGAGACTTTTGTAACCATTGTGACCATCATCTGCAGGTGCACCCAGTGCCCCAGTAGGCCCTCTCAATGTCTCAGATGTCACAAAGAATGCGTGCCACCTGTCCTGGAAACCTTCATCAGAAGATGGTGGCTCCAAGTTGCTTGGATACCTTGTGGAGAGACAGGAAATAGGAAAACCATACTGGACAACAGTGTCTTCTAAGTGCAAGGTATGCATGATCAGAGTTATCTATGAATTATAGCCAAAATGAATTTCAGTGTCTTCTATATAAAAAGCGTATTTTTCCAGAGTTCCTTTTTCTTTGCATTCAAAATTAACCATATTACATTTTGATACAATAATGATCAGTCAATGATTGGTCTTCACCACATCTTGATCAGTCAATGAATCTGATTTGCTGATTTGTTACATATTAGTCATTTGCCCAGGGACAAGTTTCTGAATTTGCATATTCAACATTGCTCTGTTTGCTTTTATGTGTGCTCCTTTTCAAGACCTTTTAGTTTTATTTGCCTCATCCAATAGTATTGTTTTCACCTTATGTTATAAATCTGCATTTCCTTCAATTATCACTTTTCCAGTGTATTTGTCACCTCTTCTTTCAAATCAATATTTTGCATTTGGATAAACTGATTTAGATATGATACACTGAGAAAGTAAATAGACCTGGTAGTATACATTTGAGCAGATGAATTTCGCATGAAAGTAGTAGGCATATTTAATGCTGTTTGGATTGTCAAATTGCCAGATAAAGTTGTATGGTACTGCATGACAAGATATTTGTTTGTGATTTTACAGGACACACATATTGATGTACAAGGCCTCTATGAAAACAACAAGTATCTGTTCCGTGTTTCTGCTGTAAATGATATCGGCCAATCTAAACCTCTAACAGCGGAGAACCCAATAATAGCTAAAATGCCCTACGGTAAGATTCACACACATGTCTATCATTTTATTTTATAAGATGTTATGACTTTTTTCAGACTTTTGACTTGTATAAACTAAAGGACTTTCACAGATGTGTCTTATCATACTGACTCTGTTCCACTGTGTTGTAGAACCAGAAACTGTAAACCATTATTAAAAAATGTCTCATTCCTGGTTTGATTTTTATATATTTTTTTAATGTGTATAATGTTATAATGATACTTCACAGACTTAAACAATTTTACATTTAAATGCTGCATACATTTATTGTAGACTTTAAAATCAATAGCTGTTCTTTTCCTGAACTTTACCTGAACTGTCTGTAAATTAGCCTGTACTGTCAGTGACATATAGCCTTATCTTCAGTAACTTTGCCTGTACTGTCTGTTAATTAGCCTGTAAACTCAGTGACTAAGCCTTTACTGTCAGTGACATAGCCTTTCAGTGGCATATAGCCTCATTTTCAGTAATTTGCCTGTACTGTCTGTAAATCAGCCTGTATTGTCAGTAACTTAACATGTTAAGTCAATCAGAACTAGCTTGACTAGATGCTTTCTTTACATTTCAACAATTACTTTAACATTGACAGATGTTCCTGGAATACCAGGCGTTCCCGAGGTGGAGGAAGTGGGCGGAGACTTTGTTAGTCTGACCTGGAACAAACCCTCTACTGATGGTGGTGGCAAGATTCATGGCTACTGGATCGATAAGAGGGAGCACGGCAAGGATGACTGGAGCCGTGTAAATACACAACTGTGTGTCACAAATATCATCAACATCCCCAACCTCATTGAAGATAGAAGATACGAGTTCCGTGTCTTCGCAGAGAATGGAGCTGGACTCAGCAAACCTTCCTTGGCTTCTAGCAGCATCAAAATCAAGGATCCACATGGTACACTCCCATTGTGACTTACCTTTAAACCCTCTGATTTTTTAAAGTGAAATATTCCATCTGCTTCTGTGAACATGCCCATTTTAAATTTTCAGGGATTTTTATGTGGAAATCATTTCCAGTAGCATATATATTAGATACTGATTGTATGGATCCTATCTGTGTCATTTGATCCGGATCTGAGTTGTTTGCGAATTCTAAACAACTTGATTCAAGCATTTCAAAGGGCTTTTGAGTTTTCTGGGACCGATTGTAAAATAGCTGTATCTTCTTTTATGTTTGTAGACATGTTTGGACATTTGTGCACTAAGTCTTACCCTTTGGGTTGTGCAATAAATATCAGGTTTACAGTGAAGAACACTAACAGTGACTATAACTGGAAGAATGGAACAAAGTAAATATATATACGTATATATATTTCGTATATCTGAAATTCTTGGAATGTGAATAGCTAAAAAATTTGGTTTTAATTGACATGGATTTTAATGGCTAACCTATTCATTTCCAGATACCAGATGACTTGATAAGTTATAATTTATGTTATCAATGCCAGTGATTGTGATGGGTTTAATGTTTGTGTTTTGCAGCTGCTGTTGCCCCAGAGTTTGGGGACACCCTCAGGAAAGTTCACGCTGCTGAAGGAAGGACTGCCAGATTTGAATGTACAGTTACTGGAACACCAGCTCCAGATGTTTCCTGGTAAGTTCTACACTGACATTTAGTGCAGATTT
>JAULCC010252728.1:0-12455 GCA_032358795.1 Nuttallia obscurata | reverse complement strand
TGTTAATAACGTACTGTGTTCTATAAACAATTACCTGTAACCGCTGTACTGCATTTTTAACGTATTGCGTAATGTAGACAGCGTACTGCAATGCACTGCTAGTAGTGTATAACGGTTTGTAAACGGTATGCTGTTAGCAGAGTAACATATATATAATCTTTATTTCCTCCAATCATTGAGAGTCACATGAATTTTAATGCATACAAACATTGTTATGTTAGCAGAGTATCATCGCACTGCTTGTAGCATATGACGTTATGTTTGTAGTGTTTTAACCAATATACTTATCTAGGCGCATTGCGTTTTGTAAACACCCATAGTTGTTTACTGCGTGCTGTTAGCAGTGCACTGTGTGTTAATAGCAGCGTAATGTGATCTTTGAACAGTGTACTGCAAGTAGTGCATAACGATGCCGAAATCGTTCGATGCTGTTAGCAGCGTATTGCTTGCTGGTAGCAACGTAATGCGTTCTGTGAACGGTGTACTGCAGGTAGTGTATAGCGATGCTATTAGCAGTGAACTGCGTGTTGATAGCAGCATCATGCGTTCTATAAACAGTGTACTGCAAGTAGTGCATAGCGATGTTGTTAGCAGTGAACTGCGTGTTGGCAGCAGCGTAATGCGTTTTATTAACAGTATATTGCAGGTAGTCCATAGCGATGCTCTTAGCAGTGTACTGCGTAATGTTAGTAGCGTAATGCGTTCTACAAAAAGTGTACTGCTGTAGTGCATAGCGTTTTGTAACAAGCGTACGTTTCGCAGAGTGCTGCTCTTCTGTAAGCACCGTACTGCTTGTGTAGTGTATTGCGAGATGTTGGCAGCGCATTACTTTCTGTAAACACATATTGCTAGTAAATCACTGTGTTCTACAACTACCTACTGTTCACTGCTATAGTAATTACTAATTTCCTTTGGTTTCCATGCTTCTGATATCTTCGTATGTTTCTTAGTTCAATAATGCTTTGTGCAATCATAATTACTTAAACAGCACAGCACCTAGGAGATGCAGTGTACCTGTTTTGATATTTAAATGAAACTGTAAGCCATAATCAAAACAGTATAAATGTAAAAAATCCTATTTGTTATCATGTTGGAAAATCTCAATGTTTCCTTGCGTATATAAAAAAAAATAAGGTAAATAATTTATATAATGTGTGTACTAATACTAATACAGCACAGATACGCATTAGGTATTTAGCCCTTTTCATTATTAAATCTCTGACTACTCCAGGCACAAAGTTTCCCCGTATATGAAAAGGGACCGTCATAATAGATGTGTAATCGGCGTCTAATTCAGATCCAAGCTGTTTGACACTCGGCCAAATGTTTCTCCAAATTCTGAGTGAATCTAATGATTTTTAAAATCCAGACAGACGACAGTTTAAGCAGATGACATTTTTTCTGCAGGCTAAGGGCTAACAGACTTACTAACAATGACATGGCAACTATGTAGTTCAAGTTTTTCATTTCTCAAAACGTTTGGGCCATCGTTTGATTTGCAAAATTGAAATCCTGTGACAGTGCAATATGTTTATGACTATTTTCCCCTTATGATTAATAATATATCATTATGTGTATTTGATACTCGTAAACTTATAACATTGACATAACACTTCAATTTCTAAATATGGCCCTGAAGTTCATAGCCATATTGAATATTCCTACCTTTCATTAAAGGTAGTAAATCATAGTTTTTTACATAGTCACAGTTGTTGGGAAGTTAGTAGATCTATATTTAAAAAAAGAACTGATTTTCAGCTAAATGTTGTATTAATTACAAAAAAAACATCCTCTCATAAATAATTGGTTTACTCTGTTACTCAAGGGTAACTTGGTTGCGCAGCCAAGATAGCTATTTTAAATTTCACGCGGGAAAGTTTTCGGAAATATGCGGAAAACGATTGCGATGCATTCTGGGTATTCAAAACAAAATGCCCGGTCCACACTCAGAGCTAGTAGGGATTCGGAAAGAAAATGTTCTTATGCTGGCCATGTAGTTAGCACCTTGAAATCAAAGTACAAAAAGGACGTCAGCACTCTTTAAATTGATTGATTGATTGAGTTGGGTTTTACGGCACCGCAACACTGTATATGTTATATGGCGCCATTCAGGAAACAACCTGTTGGATCCACATCTCATTTACATCGAGATAAAAAATATGGGGTATGGATCCAACAACTTTATACTTGCTGGAGAATCAAAGGTACCGAAACTCCAGTTTACGTTAAAACCCTATTATTCGCCTCTTACGATCATGCAAGGGTTGAGCATGGGTCCCAATTCTTGTGCTACATTAGCACGCCCCAGGCCCACATGGGCCACTCTTTAAATAGACAGTGATGCCGTTATCAGAGAACTTAAAACTTGCGTTTTCTACCTAATTCAACAAATTTAAGATGTCTGTTGTAGAATAAATATACTTCCTCCATCGTTTGGAGTAAAATTTTCTATTGCAAACATTTTAAAACGATGCAATTCTGTTAGCCTATATTGTTTATGGTGTATGGATCAATTCCAGTCAACTGCATCAGCAGGTTTAGCAGACGTAAACGTTCATTTGAAATACATAGTGTTGAACGCGATCGGAGTATTCATAAAGCATTAAACATTTATGGAAACATTGAGATGTGTGTATTCATTTTGACACGTTCTCCTATTTTATGTGATAAATAAAATCTTATAATCGTTTGTGTTTATTTATTATCATTCTCATTAAACTCGTTGACTGATAAAAAACATGACGCTCACCAAGGCTCGTGTATTGGTTTAGTCAACAAATTTACTAAAAACAAGAATTAATAACCACTCCTGTATGTTCCTCTATATAGAACCACATATATCAAAATGTACATGTATTGTTTACTTAAGTCTCCCTTCAACAGACATTAAAGTTGAGATTTTCTTTCTCGGTCTCTAAAACTACATAATGGGTAAAAAAAACTTTCGTGCACTGGAACATTTTCTCAAGCTCAGCACTTTTTGATTGTAATGCATTGGTTGAAATGTAACATGCAGCGAATTTTAGCTAATCAAAGTCCCAGATTTCGGATATTTAGAATTTCATTACAGATACATTATGCCATTGCTACACGAGACCAGAGAAGATACTTCTGAGATGGTTAATTAGATAATTACTGATCGGATATGACGAAAGCGCATTAATAGAAATAGTCTGTTTGAAAGGTTTTTACGCAGAATCAATAGCAGTTGAAGGAGAGGAAAAGTAGAAACAACATTAACATGAATGATCTCACAATTTATAGAATCCGTCTACTTACATATATAATAGTTTATAGTGCGCATAGTAATAGATATATAACAAACAATCAATGGGAAATTTGGTTATGAAATTAAAAATTATAAAAACTAAACACAGAAAAAGAAAACTAACTCCACATTTTACACGATAGCCTATGACGCGTTTCCATTCTTCGGCAACAGTAACAACAACAAAATGGTTATGACGTCATATATATGACGTCACAATTACTTTAATTCAAAGGATTATAAGAATCCACCATGAGTATTCATGTAGGATGGGAATATCCCACCCGAGGATTAGAAATCTACTGAGGGACGAGGCTTAAAGCCGATTCCTTTTGTAGATTTCTGAACTCGAGGATGGGGTTATCCTATTACAAACTATTGCACTTTTAACCTTAACACGTTTTGGGCTTTATTATGGCTTTAAGTTATTATAAACGGCGTGTTAATGGCTGTAATAGGCATACTGTTATTGCAAGTATGTTTACATTGCTTTTTAGATATGTTTACATATCATTCGTTTTTTTTAAAAAAAAAAATGTTATGCTTTGATCACCCTCGCATTTGTATATATGAGGATACACATATGATTTTCTATGTTTATGCTTGTGTAAATTATTATATATAATAGCGATGTTTAAGTCGTATATATAATATTACTATATAATGTAAAAAGGTACATAGGTTCAAACTAATCTTATATAAAATCAATGGTTTTGAAACTAGATAGTAAACCAAAATAAGTGAAATGCAATCTTTAGTCAATTTATTTATTATTTCAAATATTTGAAACCAGTCTATGGATTGTTTTGGCTTCGCTACGATGAGTTTATATATGTACATTAAACGAATGTAAATACCTAATTCTTCGTCGCGTAGTTTATTAGGTAATCCCTTTATAGGGTCACTAGGAGCCATAGTCACATGATAAATGAAAGTCCTGAGGGTACTGATGTTGTTCGGTACGTGATTATCCTGGAAGTGTTGCCGGTATAACGGTGGTTGGCACATGAGAAGTATGGACACAATTGCGCTCACTAAATCAGCTGAAAATTATTTCAAAATTATTTCTAAATAAAGGTTTTTAACTTATTTGTCATTTTGAATCTATTTTCCCACAAACAAATACTGTCCGGATTAAAAAAAACTGTGGCGAGGCTATGTTTGATCACAGAGACCTGGCTTGTACAAACTTAATTTTGCTTAATAATTTACCATAGGTGATCATTTGAAAAAAATTGGTTCTATCTAAGGATTATCCATGTGAAGTGTCTTCAAATTCTGTTCTGTAGTTTCAAAGATTTGTTTAAAGAAATTGTTTATTGAAGAAAAGCGGTTTGAAACACATTTGTGACCTCATTTGGTCCTTCGGATCGGTAAAACTAAATTCTATTATTACGCTGACTAAAATCTTGACATACATTATGTCAAAATTGTTTAAAGCAGTAATATACAAAGGTTATTGCCAAGCAAATAACGTGGCTAAATTTGTTTTTACAGATATATACCTAATGTGTACAATATAATGTAATCCTCAATTTCTAACATGAGGCTTGCTGCAAATTAACTCAAGTGCATTAAAGTACATGTAATCAAATTCCACAATTCTAAAGTCAGCTTTGTTAGGGAAGAACCGTCAAAAGCAAAATATTTAGTGTAAAAAAGAAATGAAAAGAAATTATGTGAAGACTTGTTAAACTTTGCGATAGAAGTTAAAGAGCTTATGAAACATAACGAAACACTGAAATAAAATGAAATGCAAAAAAAAAAAAAAAGATATAAGGAATACAAATAAAATTTAAAAAAAGAAAAAAAAAGAAATAGAAATTGAAAAAGGAAACAATGAAGAAATCTAAATTAACACAGTTATAAAAATAAAATAAAACAGATTAAAAGTAGTAAAAAGATTCTCTCCATCTCGGATTAGATACCACGCGGTCATCCTGTCCGCCAGCTCCCGCGATGAGCGTTGCTTTATTTTGTGTCTGTTGCAATCTGCTACACCATGTCGCTGGTAAATTAACATTCGACAAAATGCAATTCACAGCGACTATATACTTTCCACGCATAAACTATATAAGGTGTATTTATCTCAAACTATCTAAACATGCATGAAGGTATTAACTGATGTAAACAACATGAAAAACTTGTTTATTATGCAAAATATTTCAAATATCATATCAAACCAATCTAGTATATGACGCACTGAAAGTTTTGATAGTACATTGGTATCCTTATGCCATTGATAAACCTGACCTATTTTTCGTTGAGGAGATACTTTTGAAGGAGTACATCAGAACATAAATAAGAAACGTGATTTCTGAACACCGGTTATTATGTTGTTCGTACCGAACAACAAAAAACTACATTTCCTTTGCTCTTATTCAATTCTTTAGGGACGACCTTTGATGCTTTGCATCAATACTTTAATAGTTTTCTTGTATGGTATACACATTTACAATATTTTTTCTCACCGTTTATATTTCCTGACGAAGTCTTAAATATTGATTTTGATTATGAATATTTACAGCGCATATAGTCAGTCATGCCTATTGATGTGTAACGCTTAATTACCAGTTCGAAAGTTTCACCAAGTTAATTTACAATAAATGATTTATATTAGTAATATCCCTAATTGCCGTTAGTCTATATAACTACCACTAATCGGTAGCATATCTCCTATAATGTTCTACAGATCGCTATTGGACACTAAAAGCAATATCCGAAGTGGAATGACAACAGTTTCTAGTCCATTACAAGGCAATAAAACAGCTTCGTTATTTCCCTGTAACTATACATGGGTTAATTCTAAAGTATAGATGGTTTTAACTGGTTAGCACTATCAGAATTTAGCCGAACAGTTTCTGATTCTTTCTATGCGATATATTGACAGTTTATCAATGGTTGCTTGAACCGGAAGTGAAATGTAAACACACTGATTGTCACAATGATCCTGTAAATTGCCAATCAATGTTATCCGAACGTTTGAAATGTAAACCAGTGCTTCCTTTTACCGCAGTGACACTACAACAAAATCGTGAAACTCCAAGCGCCTGAGAATCACAGATCTGTACGGAAATCAATACGTTCACACGCGACTAGATGCAGGAAACCATTCAGTGAATGAATCTGCTCGCGAACATATCAAATATGTATATATGCCAATATCACCAATTAAACCGTTAACATTTATGGACTATTACCAGGCAAGTCTACAATAGGTAAGAACTAACTTTATTCTAATGTTTGTAGTGATATAATTCATTCATTTTCTTTCCTCAACGAGAAATACTGAAAACCAGTGACGTTTTTATTAGCACAATTTCAATTCTCGGTCACAATGAAATTCAATACAAATGGAATAAGAGACATGATATTTCAAATCTCGTGGGTTTTTTATGGTGTTCCTCTCGTGAGTCTATGATACAGGAATACTCTGTAGAAATCGACTATTATCTATTATATTCGTTGCATTAACGGCGTACTACATGGGTATGTTTAAAGGCATGTAACGGTTTTCTGCTGAATTGTATAATACTTAAGCTAACACTATGCTCTGGATCTAGCTAGGTATAGTAGACAGGTGGTGGGGCTACATAGAGATATGGCGAGAGAAAAAATGTGTTTGTAAACATTCATCTTACAGGTAAATGATGTAAGGTAGATGTTATGCCTAAAGACAGGTACTCGTTAAGCTTAAGTTTGGCATTCTACGAGTTCCTGCCAGGCTCACGTTAGGTGAATTAGTGGAAGCCAATTTGTCTTGAACGCCACTTTCCAACAGTTTCCACTTATTTCCGCCAAAAGATATTCGATAAAAGTATACACTTTGCTAGTTTATATTCAGTTTTATATTTAGTTTACGACGTTTTAAGAAACAAAACTCGTAGAAGTAGCAAAGGTTTATTCAGACAAACTACGGTGTATAAATGGCACATTTCGCCTAATCTATATTCAGGTTATATTTTAGTATAAATAGCTTGCAAAAGTGTTGCAGTTCGAATAACTAGTACGCAGGTGCTGTTTCTGCAGTATTCAGAGCTTGCATAAATCATATGCATCGTCTACATGTAACTTATATACTCAAACTTTATTTTCATAAACAATATAATTTGCATGAGTTATATTCAACTTTTTATTAAGTATACTGAGCCTACATAAACACTATATTTCATCAAACTTTTTGAAGCTTAAAATTTAAACACACTGCCTGAAAAATTGCAGGTTTTGTCAAACTTGTACACATACTCGTTATATTATACAACACATACAAACCGGCATATTATCTGTTTTAACCATTTTCGTGCCAAACTTGTGCTTAAGTCATATATTTAAAAGCATTATTTCACTGTTTTAAAAAGTTTTGAAGTATACTTGAACGCGGGCAAAATCACAGACTCTGCATGGTTATTCTATTTCAGTTTTTCAGTTTATGGCAGTTTGTCAGTTTTCTGGCAGTTTATCCGTATGACAGTTTATCAGTTTTGTGGCAGTTTATCCGTTGATTGCAGTTCAGTTCAGTTCATGACAGATTATCCGGTTTTGGCAGTTTATGGCAGTTTATGGCAGTTTATCAGTTATTGACAGTTTATAGCAGTGTATCAGTTCGTGACAGATTATCCGTTTTTGGCAGTTTATGGCAGATTATCATTTATTGACAGTTTATGGCAGTTTATCAGTTCATGACAGATTATCCGTTTCCGGCAGTTTATCAGTTTATGGCAGTTTATCAGTTATTGACAGTATATCAGTTTTAAATCAAAGTTATGAAGCTACTGAAGTTGTTTTATACAGGATACACGTAATGTTCATAGACATTGTTTTTTTTCTTTTTATCACAGCCTTTAAAAAATACCAGATACTATGTTCAGAATAGTTGATGTAATCGTTGATGTAACTAGGTCAGTAGTATCGATACGCTACTCATGAAAAAGATATCTGAATTAGCATTTAAAGCGGGTCGTTATAATAACGCAGAGCGTAATAACAGACTATGTATGGTATGCAATCAGAATCAATTAGAATCTGAATATTTTTCTACTTGTATGTTATAACTATAGCAAGGCCATATTACTTTTATTAAAATATCGTGAAGCATGGCTATCAATAAACAAATTAATAAATATTCTCTCATCCCAAAATAAACAGACACAGTTGAATCTTGCTAGATAAATACAAATGTCAATGAAAACAAATACTGCTTTAGATGTGCAATATATTGATAAAAATAATATTCCTAAGTCCATGAACATGTTTACGAATTTCCTTGATAACCTAACCAGATAGCAATGAATACTATACCAAAATTCACACAAAAATGAATACTATACCAAAATTCACACAAAATTGAATACAATACATATATTCAGTTTACATTTATAGCAATACCCAAATCCACTTTACATTTATAACAATTCCCAAATTCACATAACATTTGTTACATTACCTTAATCTACATAACATTTATAACAATTCCCAAATTCACATAACATTTGTTACAATACCTTAATATACATATCATTGAAAACAATACTTAAACACACATACCATTGGCTACAATTCCCAAATCCTCATTGCATTGGTTACAGTGCCAAAATCAAATCAAATTGTTTACAGTAACAAAATCCGCATGACATTGGTTACAATACCCCAAACAATAAATACCCACTTAACACTGAGTAAGAAAACCCAAATCCACATTGAATTTGTAACAATACCACAATAAACATTACATTTGTTACAATACCAAAGTACCGGTAACAACATCCAAATCAATAATACATTGGCTACCCCCAAATCCGCATTTCATTGGTTACAACACCCACATAACATTGGCTATAATTCCAAAATCTACATATCACAGGATACAACACCAAAATCAACATAACATTGGTTACATCTATCTAATCCACATTACATTGGTCTCAACATTAAACTCCGCTATACATTGGTTACAACACCCCAATCCACATAACATCGGTTACTATATCCAAATCTGCATTGCATTGGTATAACACCCCGAATGAAAATCACATTGGTTACTATACCCAAATCTGCATTGCATTGGTATAACACCCCGAATGAAAATCACATTGGTTACAATATCCAAATCCGCATTACATTGGTTTTAATACCCAAATCAACATAACATTGGTTACAATACTGAAATTCACATAAAATACCCAAATCAGCATGACATTAATTACAATACTCAAATCTTTTAGTATTGGTAACAATACCCTAATCGAAAACGCATTGGTTGCAATACAGAAATCAAAAATGATATAAATTACAATTTCCAAATCCGTATTTCATTGATTGCAATAGGCAAATCAATATAGTGTTGATTACAATACCGAAATCCACATAATATTGTTGAGGCGTAGTCATTTCCAAGACATGTTGTCGATCTCTTACAGCACAGACATAACCAAACCGAGTTTGAGTGACACTTTAATTACATCTTATAATATGAAAACTGTCGGTTTCCTTGCAGTCGTAGTAGCTTTAGTGATGTCCCATATAAAGAAAGCAGCTTCTTTATAAACCTGATTTTACGGCAGGTGAAGTCATAATATCAGCATACTCCTGTCTAGGAAAACCAATTTCCAATTTATTTATTTATTTATTAAGGCAAGGATTCAAAATCTTCATAATATCTAAAGATATATGTTTATAGAAACCTGTTTTAAAAAAATCCTTATCTCCATGAAAACACACGTAGAATAAGTGATAAAACATATTTTTCAGTAATATTTCTAAGATAAGCTTATCTTTATTAAACAATGTACGATTCCGGTGCTTGCTTTCATTTAACCCCTTCACTGCCGGAAGCAATACCGCGCATACGCAATGTTTCGTCTGCCTCATTTTTTAACTTTACAGATTCACTAAATGTTTGGCAAAACAATTGGCTGAGAGTCAAACAGCTTGAATCCGTATGAGACGCCGAGTATCCGGATCCAAGCTGTTTGCATATGACTAATAAATCGGGTAAGGCAGTGGAGTGGTTAAGGGTAGGCTCAGTACTACCATAACGATGTGTTACCATATTGAAGGATATTATACTGTGCTATTTATTCCAGTCTAAAACTGCAACTGTAACATGAACATGAGTTTTTAAAAAACCACTATGTCTCGGTGATTTCACCATTTATTCAACAGAAGTTTTCTCAAAGTAATTTTTGTTTCACGCAGTCAGATAGATGTGTATAGCCATTTTGTCGACATATTTACAAATTTCTTCTGCTAAAATAGCGTAATAATTTACAGACACATTAACTATTCAAAAGCAGATTGCGTTTCACAGCTTCCCGTCATAGCCATAGACGACAGAAATTCGGTAGCTATACTTGTGTTTGGGGTCATTATGCTTAACTTCAAACGGATCGTTCTATGCAAAATATAAAGCAGACTAAATATTGACAATAACAACTTTATATAGAACGTGTTCAGTAAAATAACAGTTTGCAACATTTTCGCAAGTACCATAAACGTCTTTACTCCACTTTTGGGGATTGTGCAATGAAAGACATAGCATAGAAGGTTGATGGTGGCCTAACCTTAACCCCTTCACTGCCTTACCTTGAGTTTAAAGTCATATGCAAACAGATTGGATCGGTAAAACCCGATTATACTAACTAACTCGGCGTCTCATCCGGATCCAAGCTGTTTGACATTCAGCCAATTGTTTGTGCCAAAAATTTAGGAAATCTGTAAAGTTTGAAAAATGGGCAGACGAAATATTGCGCATGCGCGATATTTCTTCCGGCAGTGAAGCGGTTAAACAGACGCCATACTGGTTCTACCCAGAAAAAGGATTCTGAAGTGTTTCTACAAGACGCAGGCTTCCAACATAATCTAGCTGAAATAAATAATATTAAACAAAATGTGCAATGCAAAATCCCCATAATAACATGGGTAAATGGAAGATTGATTGTAGATAAGAGGTTGTCTTAACCCTTATCCTGTTGACAAAATGTCGTCTGCTTAAACTGTCGTCTGCCCACATTTTAAAATTCACCAGAATCGCCCAATCTTGGAGAAAACAATTGGCCGAGTGTCAAACAGCTTGGATCCTGATTAGACGCCGAGTTACTTTCAGCCTTTCAGACAGAAAATATATTTTACTTTAAAGACATACTTTCTTGTAACGTTAGTTTCAAATACAAGTCAACGATTTCATCAATAATGTTACAAGACAATAGCATACATATTGCTATTGTTTGAATTCAGCTTTCGGTCTAAGCTTATGTCAACTATTTGGACACGAACAATGATCACATGTTCTTCTCAGTGTCAGGGCGAGGTGATGTATATCTGAATGAAGCTAGTCCCTATGGTAATAACACAAGTGTATGCTGTAGACGTGTTATCGGATACGTTTATTACGTTAACACACATGCAGAGGCATGTTATAGAAATTGAGGGTAATACTCCGCCAAAATATCTGATCCAGTAGTGCATTTCCGACAGTTATTGCTTTATACACCCAGATGTACATTTGTATTAACCTTTAGCCTGCTGAACAAAATGTCGTCTGCTTAAATTGTTTAAAAATCGTCAGAATCGCCCAATATTCGGAAAACAATTGGCCGAGTGTCAAACAGCTTGGATCCTGGTTGGACGCCGATTTACTCGGCGTCTAATCTGGATCCAAGCTGATTGCAAATTCTACCACGGTCGCCCGTAGCAGGCTAAAGGTTAAATTATTTTACGTTATATTTGTTTTCACATAAAGATATTCGTAGTTATTAAGATACACTTATACATAATGCGTGTAAAACAGAAAAAAGGGCGACCGTGATAGAATTTGCAAACAGCTAGGATTCATATTAACTCGGCGTCTAATCAGGATCCAGACTGTTTGACACTCGGCCAATTGTTTCTCCAAATATTGGGCGATTCTGATAAATTTAAAATCTAGGCAGACGACACTTTAAGCTGACGACATTTTTTCAACAGGCTAGGGGTAATAGAATGAACATCAGAGCCCATATTTATAAATGCCCCTCTGATTTGCTTGACCTAAGGATAGTTCTGTCTACCGTTTTAGTCAAGCTAATAAGTAGGTTTTCTATACAGTTTGAGTTGCCTTTTCTTACTATCAAAACTTATATAAAACATTATCCTTTCTAAAATTACTCAATTGTTTTTAGATTTTATGAAGATAATGAATATTTAAAGTCAT
>JAULCC010252617.1:0-12456 GCA_032358795.1 Nuttallia obscurata | reverse complement strand
AGTTTGTTGTTTTTTTAAACACGAAGTGCGCACTTGACCTAAGTACATGCTTTTCTACCAACGGCACATCTGATTCTAGAGAAAATTTATCTTTTTTTTTTAAATTTGATATCAGCTAGCTAAAGCTGAACACTTACCGCTGTAGAAACATTTTTCGATTTTGTTTGCGGGGTAGAACGCGTGCTTGATGTCTAATGAATGTTGAACTTGAAGACTCCCATCGCGGCTCATATCCACAATTCCCTTAACACAAGACAGACACCAAACCTACTACACCACAGTTCGCCCAGAGAACATTTCAAATGCTAAGTGTATCTATAAAGAAGAACACACAATGGGGGCGCACTCTTTTTAACTTTTAGCCTGGTGGAAAAATAATAAATCAGAGGCTAGAATGAGATCCTGATTTATTTATTTGTTTAACATCTTCTTAGCGTGCTAAGCGCGACCGTAATATAATATGCATAATATGCAAATAGCTTGGATCCAGATGAGACGCCGAATAAATCGGTGTCTAATCCAGATCCAAGCTATTTGACACTCGGCCAATTGTTTCTCCAAATATTGAGCGAATCCGATAAATTTTAAAAACCAGGCAGACGACAGTTTAAGCAGACGACATTTATCAGCAGGCTAAAGGTTAGAACCAGTAACTTTGGTAATGGATAAGTTACTACTACTTGGTTAACTTATATCTTATACTTAAACACTTACATAAAACCGCTATCTGGGAGGTTTGTTTGTAACTGTTATTTCTATCTCCAACTTCATTCTGGATATCTTGCTGAGCTGTACATCTAACAACAACACCATTCATGTCTGCTGTCATGGTCATCGTCAGTGTGGACGATCGCTGGTAAGTACATGCACTTGCATTTAACACTGGAGCTTGTACAGTGACCCCGTTGGTCAGAAGCTCTCCCCCTGTTTGGGCCCCATTCCTGTACAGGTACCATACCAATTGCCCGACAGGCTCGTTACCAACATTTCCACTGCATGTGAAAGTGACTTCATCGCCTTCTTTGATGTTTGAACTTGGAGTATATGATATTTGGCCATCGTCACTGAACTGCGATTCAGCTGGAAAAAATGTTTTTACATATTCAAAAAGCAGATGAATAAATCCAGTATACACTTATGATAGTGGAATACTTTAACAGATAGAACATGGTTTTGAGAGCGCTATGCAAATATTTGGACTGGTCAGTCAGACCTGAAGTAAGACATGGACCGAAGCGAAGCTCACTATTGAAATCCGCGGGCACTATTGAAAATAAACGCCCGGAGCACCTCACAGACAGTAAAGAGGAAATATGTAAATGTGGTATACTATATAAAAATAAACTATGCTTAAAACTGTCTATATAATTATGTGTGCACAAGTTGTTATCATTGTGGGGAAGGTGGACTAGTGGAAAGACGCAGGCCTCAGGCTCCTGGGTTCAAATCACGCCCGGGCCGTCGGATCTTTTTGGGTAGAAAACTAATCCCGTATGTACCACAATCCAACCAGGTGTATTAATAGGTACCTGTGAAGGTGTAAGCCAATGTGCCGTGGCTGCAATCTGCACCATTTCTTGACGGTCGACTTACAATCTGATCATTCTGATGATCGGGGCAAAATATGTAAAGCGCCTTTGAGCCTATGTCCTATATAATAAAGAATGCTGGATACATGTGGTAAAAATGTTTAATTTGTCAATCTAAATATGATCATATAGATCATATTTTATTACTTACAAATTTAGACCATATAATAAACTCTAATTTGAAGCTGTTCATATACCGAGCATATAAATGTTTTGAATATAAATGTGGAGTGCCAATAGCACACACCGAAAATCACAACTATTTGCTGTTCATTTCTGAATTACAGACATATGTTAAAGTGTGACCTTGACTTTGAATCAAGCTGGCAGAAACATGGGCTCTGCACATCGTCTTGATATGGTGGACATGTGTTGCTTCTTAGTTCCAAATCCGCCAAGCTGTTCAAAAGTTATGTAGCGGACAGGGGATGTAGTCATTTGACCTTTGACCATTAAGTATGACCACGACATCCAACTGAGTTTGCATAAACATACCCAGTGCATATCAAATGTCAAAATGTTGACATTTCTGCCGAGTTATTGCAAATTCCTATCAGTGATTCAAGAGTTATTCAGCGGGCATGATTTTTGATAGACAGACGGACATACAGACATACCTAGCAAATACCAATTTATATATAAGCAAGCACCGTCACAGAAACATATTAAAAATGCTCCCGAAAGATAAAGCAATGACATCTTAACGACTGACCCCATTATAAATAGGGGTCATATGCTTGTCATGCCCAAACCGCCTACACAAGTTGAGGTCCCAGGGCTCAATCGTTCTTCAGTTATTGATCGGCAATGGTTATTGACCGAAAAAAAACTCGATCTTTGACATACTGTCCTCATATTCAATAGCGGTTAGTTAATAATGGAGACAAGGCTTCGAAGGGGCCGATGTTTCATTATTTCTCAGGAATGGACAGATACGAGGACTTTCTCCGACTTAAAATACACTTCCATATAAATGTGAAGTTGTTTTTAATAGGAATGATGAAATAATAATTAATGCAAAATAACTGAGACCAATTGTAAATGAACACTCCATTCCTGAGAAATAATGGAGAGTTAATAAATAAGTTTATACAATAGGTGTATTTTGATTGCTGATCACGACAAACTTTTTTTTCCCAGCTCATATCACCAAAACCTTGACCTTCGATCCATCGACCCCATAACCAGTAGGATTTATCTGCTGGCCTTGACCATTCACATACTAACTTTGAGACCCCATGGCCTAAGGTTTCTACAGTAAATGACAGAAGGTCGTAGGTATGGATTGACGGACAGATGGACAGACGGTCTGATTACTATACATGTATGCCGCCCTTCGGGAACATAATACTATTGTGTTTCATACTGATCATTACACTTTTAGGGTTTAGGGCAACAAGAAAGTTTTGTGTAGTAAAGAAAATTGATCAATAAATACACGATGTTCTTGAGGATCTAGCGAATTGCCAAATAACTTATGAGTTTTAACAAAATGGATTTCATAACAATTGCAAAACGTGTTTTGATGATTTATACCACTGACCGCTATGTTTTCCTAACCGTGGATAATCCTCCTGACCGCCTAATAAAGCAGGATAGTATTGATGGATAAGCATCAACGGCTAAATATGAAGATGAAGTTGACACAGATAAGGGATAAAGGAAGAAATTTTCTATACAACCATATAATAGGTAAATTTTACAACATTCATCTTATACACGACTTATAAGTTCACCTACAGTCAAACTTTCCTAATCATATTTCATTCCTTACTTGAGTTATTGCCAGACACTTTATTTTGTATATCGAGTTTCAATTTATTTGACCTTTGACCTGTACGTGACATCAAGTTCAGTCCTATCATTACTTTTTACATAGGTTTACACATTTTCATGACAATTTTTACAAAGGTTCACAAATTTTCATGACATTTTAAATAGGTTCACAAATTTTCATTACATTTTTACATATGTTCACACATTTCATGACACTTTTACATAGGTTCACACATTTTCATGACATTTTTACATAGTCTCACTCATTCTATGGCATTTTTACATAGGTTGATACATTTTCATGACATGTTATATAAGCTCACACATTTTCATGACATGTTATATAGGCTCACACATTTTCATGACATAACTTAGAGTTATTGGCCAAAAAACGTGATAGTCGGCCTACTCAGATCTTCAACCTTTAAATGTTATTTTTACAGTTCATACTTGGCTTTAAAATTTTTATTAAAGGGATTTTTTTAAGCTACTCTGGAATGATTGACCGTTTCAACTTTATTAAGGTTAAGATAAGAAATGTTTCGGTTCATATAGGTAAATAAATGTATTGTTAATAGATATATAATTATGCGTGAATGTTAATCCAAGGAATAAATGTAAAGCTATATTGATATAAAGTTCCTTTCCCCGGGTTTTAAATATAGGAATTCCTCTGTCTGACCCTAAACAGCAACATGAAATATCAAAAAATCATAAAAAAGGCTGTAAAAGGGACAGAGAAGGCTCGGATTACTGTTAAGTATATTAATGTACAATACAATCTCACACCATAATTTCAACACTTTCCGAGAGATTCTTTGTCCCTGCATCAAGACACCTCTCTACAACAAACAGGGTCTATGTTTCCCAGATACTACTGACGCAAAGTCGTTGAACTTTATTGTTCGAGCATATCCTTTTTAAAGTTTAGAAGTTTTATAAACAACTCTGACTGTTCGCAACTTGACAACTTTAGATATGTCTAACTGAATTGATAAAAGATATTGACTTTCAGACCATGTTGATATTTTTGAACAGTTCCTTACCTTTTAAATCAGAAATACTGAAGGGTTCAATTTCAACGTTTGCAACATTCACATTCATTAGGTATGAGGCTACCCACTTGTAGTCAGCTTTGTCTGAACACAGAACATCATTGAATGTTAAAGATGCCACTGTTGACGTTGTCGTTGGTCTGGTTGCCGTAGTTCTGGACTCTAAAGAGACATCATTGTATGTTACATTCAAAACTCCTTGAGGACTTGGGAATGTTACTATTGCAACAAGGCCAGTGTCGCTGGCTCTTTTTCTTTCTAATATTAAATATAATAATTGTTCATGTGTTTCTTTTCTGTATGTAGCAGTAAGATTGAACTGGTTTGGGCCAATGGTCAGTGTACCTGGTGGATCTCTTGTTTGGGTTAATGCCAATCCCTGGACATCTGAAATGAAAAAATAAACAAACTGTCAATAAGCTTGTCTGTGTTAAATGTCAAAACTATATATATAGTTATATATAGTGATATACATATATTCTGCAACACTGCGGATATCTCGGTAAGTAAAATGTTCATACATATCCGACATTAGTTTTAATTGACAACTGAAAATCTCCAATTCATTCTCAATAATAAAACATTTACAAATCTTTTACAAAGGTACGAAAACTGTTAACATGAAATAGTCCTATATACATGCCCGTGATAAAGCTTGATTTGAGCATTTCACCGATTATAGATAACAATATTCTCCGGCATATTTTTGTAGGATTGGAAAGACATTCAGTTGTGGGTGAAGGTAACATTGTCTGTTTATTTATTATGCTAATGGCTGATAACGTAGTTCTTGAAACATGGTCACAATTTTGTTTGACTGCTTACCATGGACCATCAAATACCATGACAATTACTATGTAACGCAATGTTATCGAATATCTGAAAACTGCTACAAATGTTGAGATATATGCTGGAAACATGGACACATTATGATCGGAAGTGACACTTGGAGTAATAGTTACAAAAAGCCATTCAAAATTAGTATTTTTAATTCTAAAACTGACCCCGTATGTCACGGTGTAGACATTTTTAGCGTGGTCTATGTGACCTTATGTGAAAAATTCACAATAACTGTATAGAGTTTCATCCTGAAACCTCATGAATTCATGTTATTTTCATATTACAAATTTTGGCAGATCTTTAGAAACTTGGAAAATTTTAAACCAAATTTTGGACTTCAGTCGCTTTAACCTTTAGCCGGCTAAACAAATATCGTCTGCTTAAACTGTCGTCTGCCTAGATTTTAAAATTCATCAGAATCGCACAATATGTGGAGAAACAGTTGGCCGAGTGTTAAACAGCTCGGATCCTGATTAGACGCCGAGTTACTCGGCGTCTAATCTGGATCCTAGCTGTTTTCAAATTCTATCACATTTGCCCTTAGCAGGCTAAAGGTTAATATCTAATTATAAGTTTTATGAAAATACGTAAAGTATAGTGCAGAATTTTTTTTATTGTTTTCATACTTCTATATAAGATAGATTAGTTTCATAATCAATACTTCTTATAGCAATAATAAAAACAGTGTAAATGGAATAATTCTCACACTAACATAATTGTCTACATTTCCTTCATCATTCATTTCATTTTCAAAAACATTTTTGGACTGCAAAAGAAAGAAAACAATGTTCAATTCCGTATTTGTCCCATCAATACTAACACCTCTCAGGTTTACAAGGCTGCAGCTAGAAAAATCAGCAAGTTGATAAATCTTGCTTTACCTGGGCTTAAAATTAAGCTGATTGAAAGTCTCGTCTCAAAGAATACCAACTAAGGAATATCACTGACGCTGTGATATACCAAGAGTCACCTCTGTACTGAACAGCAGGTGATTTTATAACACCTCATGATACAATTATAATCACATAACCACCATACCACGTGATTAAACTTTAATTACAACTATATCACTTGGCCCCCAAAAGGTCAGAATGTACGTACTTTTTTATCCGCAAGATAGAAAACACTTAAGTTTAAACATATTTTATTTCTTTCAATCAGAAATGGGATCGGGCAACAAGTTCTCACAACTTAGATGAAGCCCTCCCCCTACAAGCAGATATACAATATGACAACTTTATCACTTGGCCCCTAAAAGGTCAGAATGTACGTACTTTCTTTTTATCCACAACATAGAAAACACTGAATTGTCTCCCTTGTTATCCACTGTATACTATTTGATAACATAACCACTTGGCCTCTAAACTTAATGATCTTTCTTTCTATCAATAGTACACCATCTATCTTCTAACCACTTGACACAATTCACTTAATGATCTCCTTTTTATCAGCAGTATACACTTTATCCCATAAGGCTTTGAAATAAATTAGACCAAGATATTTGATCAAGATTGCTGCGTTTTCATTACTCCAAGGAAAACTGAGCCATCTGTTCAGTTCTGCTTTTTGTCAGAGTGATGATAAAATCCTCGCATCTATCTATTCTTTTGATAGTTGATGTATTTGAAGATAAATAATTATTATTCCACTTAAGTTATTGGGAATTACCTTTCTTACAAATTAATATTAAACATAGTTTAATAATGTCTGTTTTTTTGCTTAGTGAGTCCCCGGTGTCTGAAGCATTTGCCGCTGCTTTATGTATTTATCAAATGCTATGCTAACATCCCTCGAAACTGACGAACTATTATCCTCTTATTCCTTTCGTAAAATTCCGGTCTACAGTGTTAAAAGCCTTTCCTTTCTTGGTCATTTCAGCAGAAGATGGGGTTTTTTCCCCCCAGAAAAAAGTCTTTTTCTATAGCAAAAAGCAGCCTTTTGAAATGGTGTACAACTTCAATATGGTATATATGTATACTAATTTATGTACATATAAAACTCAACCTAATAATCAAACTATCTTATTTAAGAATGTTGTTTCCAGTTACGATAGGGGCTAATTTAAGAGTTCGGTTTCATACTATCCGTTTCAAAACCCCATTTGTTTTTTGTTTTTCACATAGATTATGGGTATACGTCCAATAAGCCTTTAAAATACGTAAACTGGTGTTTATTTTGGTAGACATTGTACAAAAACCTGCTCTGGGGAATACAAAAGACAAAACTATTGGTAAGAAAGAAATATCTAAAACATCACCATATATTAAGTCTTCAGTTTCTTCTAACAAATCTTAATATTTTCTTCAGATTATCTGGAAACAGGGGCCACAAGGGAACAAAACCAACCCCTAAAGTAGATAAGCTCCCACTAGCAAATGGGAAATCCAAGTAAGAATACATCAAGTCCATCTGGTTTCAAGACTCTAAACGAAAGGGAATTTTATGAAAAGAGCATTTAAATGTATCACCCTGATTCAGTTGAAAATTGGGATTTTCTAGTTGTAAGCCAGTTACAGACTATGCTATGAGAGAGATAAGCTGTGTTCTTTATTTGTACAAATTACTACAGTGTAACATCAGTATATTTAGTTTAAAACAAATAAACACATATAAACATTTTTGTTTTACATTTTTTGAAACATTTTCATTCTACACCTCCTTAAGTTGTTCAACATTAACTATTGAAAACCAGTACATGTATTACTTAAAAATTTAGATATAAAAGATTGCCTCCCTTTTTTCTGCAAATGCAAAGTTAATAAAATGCAGAGAACTATTTTATGCTGTATGTTCTGTTCAAAACTCTAAGCTTAAGAGCAAAGCCTATGAATTATGTTTTGTTCAAAACTATGGCTTTGGAGCAGAACATATATTTTGGTATATTCATAAACAGACATTATTTGTAAACAATGTAGTTATTCGAGTGGAAAGCAAATGCTGTATTTTCACGACGGGCGAAGCCAGGGATGAAAATTTGGCCTTTGCTTTACACGGGATGAAATAAATTCTTATCTGACACTGAAAAAAATACAATTATTCTATTTCTTATGTGCTTGTAAAGATGCTTAAAGGTAATTTAGTGTCAGATCTGAAGGTACTGAACATAAATAGGCGCGAAACGAAGTCAAGTTTTCGACGTCAGACAATGACGTCATTACTTTTTGTAACCCGGTGTCTTAACGCGTAGCACAGGGCTACCTTACGAAATGGGGTTACAGCGAACCGGATGAGTGAAATTATAACTACTAATTTCACCGGTAGATTATAAAGAGGATAATTGTACTTTTCAGTGTAAGATAAGAATTATTTTCATCGAGTGAAAAGCAAAGTCTATATTTTCACGACTGTTCAGCCCCACGTGTATCAGTGCTATACACTGGACACATTAAAGAACCATAGTTCTCTACTGAAGAGTTCTGTGTATCCGCTTCCCTCTATTTGGGACGTCTATTAGCCCTAGCTGGCAGAAAGTGACGTAATCAAACAAACTAATTTCTAATGAACTACTCCCTTATTCTGCTGATTGCTGCTAAGTCTATTTTGTAATAAGAGAAACCATGTCGTTAAAGTAAAATTATGTTGTTTTAGTAAATTTCTATTTTAGAGACATATTCGTACTTAGCTTTTCAGAACATGGGGGATTTCTTCATTACCTCCATAGAGAGGAACCTATGGTTTACACGAGTATGAATCGAAATATTAATACAAAAGCTGCAGTGATGGTTTCAGAGGCAGCTTCAAGAGATAAATGCAGTCGTACCTAAACAAACGTACACAACAAGTCGCCTTAGACGGTGCCAAGTCAGGGACAGCAGATGTTCTCAAGAGCTTTCTACAAATGGCAATACTTGGTCCGTTATTTTTATAGCCTTCATCAACGATATCCCAGAAGTAATCAAATCATCTTTTTCAAAGATGCTCGCTGGTAATAGTGCAGTTTTCAAGGTGAATGAGAGCGATAATGACTGACGACTGCACAAAGAAGACCTTGGCTTGTTGGAAAAATTGGAGAAAACATGGCCAATGAGTTTCAGCTTTACAAAATGAAGTCATAAGAATTTCCTCGCGCTGCCGGAAGTTCCTCGACTCCAACCACAGTCACCACGGTGACGCCCCTTGAAGTTGATGGCTCAAGCAAATACGTGAGAGTCTCGATAACGGAACACGTCACGTTTGAGGAGAATATAGGCAACACTTCCAGCAAGGCAAATCGGACAATGGGTTTTCTACGGAAATGCACACCGTTTGTACAAACAGCTTCTTACGAAGCCATTGTCCGACTCGAATAGGCTACTCCCGCCTGGGACCCATACCAGCAAAACAATATCAAAGCTAGAGAGCAGGTCAAGCGTAGAGCAGCTCGCTTTGTCTTCAACGGTCATTCTTCAAACAACCTAGGATGCATCTCCAATGTGACCAAAGGCCTCAACTGCGAGTCTCTCGAACAGCGTTGAAAACACAGCCGACTGTCTATAATGCGCAAGAGTCACAATGACCTTGTAAAGATTACCATAGACAAATACCTCAGAAGTATTGATATTCATGAGTATCAGCGGACAAAACAAGTTTTTCCAGTAGCGTATTGCAGACCTGGAACTGGCAAACTCATTCTTTAGAAGATGGTGCGAAAATGGCAGCTTCTCCCCAACATCACAGTATCTGAACCCATCCTGGATGCCTTCAAAGACTAACATGCCATATTTCAGGATAATTCCAACTATAAATAGCTTTAACCTTGACATATTTGAGTGCGCCACAACGACGCCTGGCTTGAGCTGCATTGGTTCTTTGAATAGTCCGGCCGAGAATATGGAAGAAGAAGATTTTCGGCACACATTTTGAAAACGGGACTTTGAAAAACTATGCCAGCGAGTCACAGGTATAACGATGTTTATATTACCAAAATCGAACAACTTACCTACACTGAGAAACAGTACTATAAGTAAACATGTGAACGAAACGGGAATGAATTCCATCTTTTCCCTTTAATTATTGTAGTACACAGCAGATTTTCCTTGTTGAAATACAGAAATAGGAATGTTATCCTATCACTTCCGCAGTAACTCAAGTCTTTAGACAAGTTGGCGCATGTAGAGGTAAATAACAATTAGCAGATACAAACAGAACGTCAGAGAGGAGACACCGGTCGGAATATGAGCTGAAAAAGTAGAGATAAGATTAAGCGAAACTTAGCTTCGTTGTAGGTCATTTGATTGTTTATCTGATTTTTTTATCGGCTACATGCCACTGTCTGCGTCACAGATAGAGAGAGAGAGAGAGAGAGAGAGGGAGAGGGGGGGGCGCAAAACTTATCCCAGCACGAACTTCTCATGCTTTACGGTCATTGATGCAGATTCGCAACCAGGATCTATGGTAAATGTAGAATCAATTTCTCCACTAAAGGTAGGGGCAAAGGCTGGGTGTGTCAGTCCTGCAGTGGCATGACGTCGACAAATTCAAGCTTAACTATCAACTGATCTTTGTTTGTCCTAAATAAGTCACAGTATCTTTTTACCTGGTACGACAGTGGTGACACTATCAATGATTCTTGCCATGTATTACAATTAACAAATTTTAGAAAATTGAAGTTAATTTGTATCTTTATATATCACTCGATAGTTTTTTCAGATTATGATAGTGTATTATATGACATTGCGTCAATTCAACTCACTGTGTACATTTGAAACTAGCTGGTGTTTTACAAACTACGAGAAGCATGGCATGAATGTAAAAATGTTATTGATTATGCATTTACTTACCTTAGTTGAATTTGTTAATTACAATGCTCTTAAACTGTACCTAGAATTACCCTATTCTTTTCAGGGCGCAACATTGAATTTTTCTTATGGAAAATTTCAATCTGTTTATGTATTGTGGGCCGGAGGCCTATCATTTGAGTGTTGGCTGGGTTTTGACTATTGTAAAAGGTGATTATTTGTTTTTTTTAAAAACGTCTCAGGGATATGAATCAGATGTAAAGTTTGAAATATTGTTGCCGTGGTCAAACGAAACAAGAAAAGTATTGATGCAAAGCATCGAAGGTCACCCATAAAGAATTTAATAAGAGCAAAGGAAATGTAGTTTTTTGTTGTTCGGTACGAACAACATAATGATCGGTTTTCAGAAATCACGTTTCTAACTTATGTTCCGAAGTACTCCTTCCGAATTATCTCCTCAACGAAAGATAGGCTATGAATGGCGTAAGGATACAAAAGTACTATCAAAACTTTCAATGCGTGATATGCTAGTTTGGTTTGATATAATATTTGAAAAGTATTGCATAATAAACAACTTTTTAATGTTGTTTACTTCAGTTATTACCTTCATGTAGTGTAAGACAGTTTTAGACATATAAACTTACATAGTTTATGCGTGGCAAGTATATAGTCACTATTAATTGCATTTTGCAAATTTACCAGCGACATGATGTAGCTGATTGCAATACGTTATACACAACGTTAAGCAAAGCTCATCGCAGTAGCTGGCTGGCAGGCTGGCAGGCTGGTATCTAATCCCAGATGGAGATAATCTTTTTACTTCTTTAGTATGTTTTTAATTCTTATTTCTGTTTTCATATAGATTTCTTTATTATTTATTTTTTCAATTTCTGTTTACTTTCCTTTTTTATTTTTTTTATTTGTATTCCTTATATCTTTTTTTGTATTTCATTTTATTTTAGTGTTTCGCTATATATTATGTTTCATCAACTCTTTTACTTCTATGACAAAGTTTAACTAGACTTCGCATATTTTGTTTTTTATTTTTACTTTTTATGGTTCTTTCCTAACTCAGCTGACTTCAGATTTGTGGATTAACAACTGATAGTTTAAAGAAAAACTGCTCTGCCTACGTTAGAGGTAAAGTTATATATTTCCGACGATGTTTTCAGTTTCATTATTATTTGAGATACAAGAGAAGTACGGTATTCTTATTTTTTTACCTTTGTACATATTCATTCTTTTAAACAAGCTACTTAAATGTCATATCTGACGAACAATAGTTGCATCCGGATAAAACAGGGCGCCGCCATGTGTGTTTTACAGGAAAACTGAGTTATGAAATATATAACTAATCCCAGCATATTGATAACATACAAGGGACTTAAAACTATATTATGAATTCTTCTTTCAGAAACATGATTGTAGATGTGTTATTTTACTACAATACAACACATAAAACAAAGAATGCCTATATTG
>JAULCC010252284.1:0-12456 GCA_032358795.1 Nuttallia obscurata | reverse complement strand
CATGAAACCCCAGGTGCACAACTTCACATGCTGGTTAACATTCCTGTAAAGTTTTATGAATCTGGCTCATACTGTATAGGAGATATGGGTGACACAAGATTTTGTGACGGACGGACGGACGGACGGACGGACAAGGGTTAATCTAAATGCCCCCCTTTTAAGAGGGGGGCACAAAAAAATGCATTAAAATACAGTTTTACTTCTGGATACCGAATCAAAGATGTGTCAACTTAAATGACGTAGTGTAAGCGCACATTGACTTCAGTTGATATTCCTTCAGCTTAACATATTCGTAGCAAGGACGTGGCGCGGTCGAAGCATGGACGTGACAGTTTTACTTTTTCTTTGATTTTCTGAAAGACCACGGTATTGTTTCGAAAATGTGTCCTAGCATATGTTTAGAACTCTAAGGACGCAGTGCGAACTTCATATGGTGTGATGGGGTATATTGAAAGGCCGTTGTAGTGATGATAAGCTACCCCCCCCATCCAACCCAGGGTTATTTGATAACGTATAATATAATTATGCGATTACATGCAAGTGAATAATTTTGAGATATTGATCATCTAGTGTGTTACCTCTCTAGCTGTGTATGGGAAAAGTGTCTTACTGACAAATCAGCCAAACGAGAAGTAAGGTTAGTCTTTATTTTTTTCCTTTAAGTAAATCAATAAATGAGGGCAAGGTAACATGAAGGCACTTTTTTACATTGTCTGATTCGAGCAGTATTCAAGAGATACTTATAAATACACAGTATTACTGTCAAATACTTTATTTCTTGGCATGTTTGTTTACAAAAGTTGCTTGATCTAGCGCTAAACATAACATACTTAAGATAACAGTTACTTCAAAACATGTTGCTACAAGTTACTGACAAGAAAATTTGAGCCATTTTTCCATCTTGAAGCATTACTATAGTGTTGCGTATTTGAAAGTAATTTCGAATGATGTGCCTTGAATTTTAATAGAGGGTGTCAAACCAGTGTGTGTCATGATATGGTAGTTTAAGTGAATGACATTATAACCTGACTTTAAAATGGGTATTGTTTTCAATCGGACAACCTCGGCTATAATGTTTCTGTATATACAGATGTATGCGTGTTGGTGTAGTAGAGAATAATATAATTAACCATTAAAAAGAAAAAAAGTAACAGGTTGACCTTACTACACGTAAGAAACAGTGTCTTACTAACAACTTAGCATAACGAGAATAAAGGTTAGTCTTTATGGATCTCTTTCAAAGCAACATGAAATAACATTTATACAAGTTAGATTGACACAGACTTGTTTTAAAATATTTTCTTGTACTACTAATCCAGATAACCATTGAATGTTATATGACCAATCATTATCGTTACAAATGCTTTACAATACAAAAACATCATTAAACGCCAATTCATTACAAATCGTTATACCCATCGTACATGTACATAAGATCCTCGTAAATTGGTGGAACTAATCGATCATACCCAAAATGTGTTTCATTAAATTAAAGTCGTACGACTTTTATATAAATATTCGTCGTTAATTTTCAAGAGACCAAAGGATCAAGCAAATGTTCGATTCCAATATGGCTGATTTACGGTTTTTCCAAATGAACCATCAAACACCCAAGTCTGTTTTAGGAAAACAATGTTTTGATGATATACGAGACATCGCAGTTATGTCTTGTTTCCGTCCTGAACGACTGAGGTAAAGTTAAATACCTTCACAAAATGTATCATGAGGATATGTTAAGAAATTGCAATCTTTCTGTCGATTGCAATTTCACCTATCGCACACCTATTTTTGTATTGGTCATTATAAGAGCAGAAACCATCAGGAAGCCACACGTCACTATCGATGACATTCAGGTGAATGGCTTTTTCTCTTTAATTTTAAATAGAACATGTAAACAAAATGGGGCAAAGAGAAAGAGTGGTTGCATAATAGTATATATTAGGCTAACAATGAGAAACCAGGTTGTATTTTTAAAACATGTTGATGATTGCATACTTTGTTGTAAAATAAAAGGAAATGTAGTTGGATGTGGGACTGATCTGCTTCTGTGTTTATGTTATAATATACCTACAAGCAGTAGCAGAGAAATGTTTTTAAATAAAAATGTATTTTTAAAAATAATAGCTGATGACATCATTCTTTTATGAAGATCAATGAAACAATACTTTTTGCAATTTTATAATCACAGGAGACTTTAACGCTCGGACAGGAGAAAATGGCAATTAAGTTGAAAATGTGTCCTTGATAAATCTTGATCTTTTGCCTGGTGATTATGTTGAGGATGAAATTAGGCCTAGATGTTCCCATGATAAGTGTGTAAATGAGCATGGAAGATTTTTATTCTATATGTGTAAAGCTACTCGTGTTATTGTATGGGAGGAAACATTTTGACAAGAGTTTTTGTAGGACGAAGATGTTTTGTTTTATTGAAAAGTTTAAAGTGCACGAAGCAAATATTTTATCTGATCATGTAGTCGTAAGTTTTTCATTAAAAGCAGAGAGTAAAAAACTTGATGATAAAACAGAGAATATCTATGATAGCTTGATAGCTATAATTTTGAGAGAATAGCTTATATGTACAAATGGGACAATGATAAAAAGGAATGTTCTTATAACTCTCTCAACTCTGTGGAAACCAGTAACAATTTAAAAGATATATCTACAAAAAAAAATATGCCAACTACCTTTAAAGAAATTGATAACAATCGTAAGGATTTTCTTCATGTGTGGAAAATATTAAAAAAAAAAATGTGTCCAAAATAATCTGTATTTTTCAACAAGATGATGCATTTTACTTTTAAATAAAAGATATATAAAAAGAGAATTCCTGTGTTTGTTCGATGAACTAAATGTTAGAACTCATATTTCTGAGACTTTGAATGCTTGTAAAATTATAAAAACTGGGAAAACTTCAGGACCAGATACGATGCTAAATGAATGGTGTATGCATAGTACAAAGCATCATTTATTTGCACATTGTCTTACTACATTATTTGATAAACTTTTCACTGTAGGCTATTTCCCAGACATTTGGTGGGAAAGTCATATTGTTCTTATCCACAAGAAAGGAAATGTAAATGAACCTGGTAATTATAGACATTTTTGAGTCCACTGGGGATTTTGTTTACAAAAGTTTTAAATGCTACATTAAATCAATGGGCTAAAAATATAAAGTTAACTTAGACGCACAAGCAGGATTTAGGAAAACTATGAGAACTGTTGATAAATGTTTTGTTCTCCATGGTATAATCAAACGTTTTTGAACATAAATAAGAAACTCTTAACAGTATTTGTTGATTTTACTAAAGCATTTGATTTTATTGTAGGAGACATTATCTTGTATAAACTGGCCGTGAATAGTTAAAGACCCCTCTTATTTCAAAGGTCATCAGCTTAAAGATCAAGGCCACAGTGATATTGATAACAAAAAAGTATCCGACATTGAAACAGAAGTAATTTCCACTTGGAAACAAAAAAAAAAACGCCATGTCACACGGTTCTAAAACTTGACAGGTATGTTGTCATGAAGAATAACAGACCTCTATTATTTTCAAATCAAAAGTCAAAGTCACAGTGACGATGAATACAAAACTCTTGTCTGCTTTAAAGTTTCAGAACGCTTTGACATAGAGTCCCAAAAATCAGCAGGGAGGTTGGACATGACGAGTTTAATACCCTTATCTGTTTCAATGTCATCATATGTAAGATCAAGACCACAGTGACCTTGAGTACAAAAAGATTGTCCTAGTGATAATAAAAGAACATCTTGATTTACGTAACTCAAACTCTGATGGGAGGTTGGACATGCCAAGTAGAATACACTTATTGTTAAACATATCAGCTGGTTAAGCGTCACAGTAACATTGAGCTTCAAAGCGTGTCAGCTTTATAACTGTACATTTCCTTGACCAACGGTCCTTTAACTTGACAGGGATGTTTTCCATTACTATCATATGACCCCTATCAATTTTGAGACCATCAGGTCAAAAGTCAAGGCCACAGTCACGTTGAACACAAAAACTTGCATGTTTGATAGCCAAAGACTGACTTGACATACGGTTCTTAAAAGTCGCAGGGAGCTTGGAAATGACTCGTTGAATCTCGTTGACCCCTTAAACTTTGACATCATCAGGTCAAAGTCACAGCGACTGTGAACACAAAAGGGTTGTCGAATTGATTGCTAGTAAATGTCTTGCTATATGGTACTGATTTGGATAATGTTAATAATATGCCGGACTGATAACTAGAAAAAGCTGGACCTAACTTTTAAAAGATTCTCTTGGGCATAATGTTTCACAAACTTCTCTTGTGAAATTATTTATTTGTTTCAACTTAATATGGTCATGTAATCTTGACTTCCATTTCTTTGGAATATGATGAGGGGAGATGGGGTATGTCTAAATGTCAAGGCCATGTACTTCATAGCTCACTCATGATATTCTTTTATTTCAATTGTACCCTATATATGTGAAATGGACACCTTTTATTCCTCATTTTTGTTAATGACATTGCCGAATCCGTTCTCAGCCTAACTAGTATTTATGCAGATGACAGTTCATTGTATGGTTCAGCTTCTTAAAGCAGGTATTTTGTTGTATCTTAACAAAAAACATAAGTAAAAAAATATTGCAACAATAAGTACATGTCCTAGTATATGAATATATTATAGAACTAGCTTAAAATTTTACACATGACAAGAGGAGCAACTTAATATTAAGACATGGTAGACTGATGTTCAGATTGTCTCCCATAACAATAAAGATATTCGAATACCTAGTGTAAAAGCTGTTTATCATGATCTTTATGTAGCCCTAAACTACCATAAAGAAGTAAATAAGACTGAATAATAAACGAAATCATAAAATTGTGATCGTTAAGGGAGCTAAAATAAAAATATTAAGCCCCAATTATATTTCAGGGGTTATGACCAGCATCTTTCTCAAATATTGTACCTATATTATATAATATATAATTTATATTGTATATAGCTATATATATCATATATCACAAAACATATGAAACAATCGTAGGTTATGAAACAGGCTGGTTTTTATTAATCCCAAAGCAAGGGAAGCAATTAGAATTCACAAGACAAAGGCATAATGAGCAAGCAAACAAAACTCTAACAAAAAAACACGGCAGGCTGAACGAAGGCAACTCCACCCATTCCAGAGCACAACAAGACTGTGGTACTGATTGTAACTTGTTTCTTTCCTGAAGAGCTTGGGGAGTTTATTCTACAGTTTAACCGCAGCGCAACGGTTGTTTATTGCACCGTATTGCTGGTCCTTACCCTGGGTATATCAGCTACGCTCCTGCATCTTAAAAAGTAGGAACTGTTAATATTTAAGAGATCATGCAGATACACTGGAGCCTGTTGATGTTTAATTTTAAAACTTACTTAAGCCATTGTCCTCATTCAGCTACTTTTCAAAGAAGGTAAAATATTTTTTTTTCAAAAGAGTTTCATCATTTAAATTTATAGTCATTATATAAAAATGTAAGAGCATTTTTTTAAATATTTTTAATTTTCTTGTGTTGACTTCTCCAAAATAATACCAAGTGAGAGGACATTAATTAAAGTTCGACATAATAAAAGAGTTGTAGATGTTCAATATGCCTAATTTAAAGAGGCATTTTCCTATTCTTTTCAAAACATTTAATTGGTTTGAGGCTGCTTTTTTGCACATATTTGACACATGCTCATTGACATATAGTTTTAAATCAATTGTATACCTTAAACGTTTAACAAATTTTTCACAAGGGAAGGAAAAGTTGCCTTTTCTTTAGGTCACAATTCTATGTTTAGGACCTATTGCTATAGCCTGAAATTTATCGGGGTTGGCTTGCATTTTATTGTTTGAGAACCGATCTATTAATATTTTGCTATCTGTTTCTAAATTTGTTTTTACAATTTTAATATTATTGTCTGCACTAGACAAGGTTTTATCAGATAGTAATAAAGATCACACTGCTTTCCAAAGCTAAAGATGTCGTTCATAATACTTTTAAAAAGTACAGACCCCAGAATAAACCATTGAGGAACTCCCTTATATAATGTTAAAAATTCTCTTTTATTATGCCCTATCTTTACGCACTGACTTATGACTTTTAAATAACTTTTCACTAACTTAAGTGATTTATCTGACAATCCATAGAATTATAGTTTTAAGAGCAGGAGATCATGTGGCAGGCAGTCAAAACCTTTACCTAAATCGATAAAGACTGCTTTTACATACGTTTTGTTATCTATTACTCGCTGCCACTTTTCTATATTTTTTTAAAAGTTGTCCGGCACCCATTTCCAGGCTAAATTCTGATACAAACACATTTGAATGAATGTTAAATATCTCAGTAATTTTGGCATTAATAGCCCTTTCAAATACTTCAGAAACAACAAGCAGTATACTTACAGTTCTATAATTTCATTTAATTGCTATTCTTCTTATGTAAAGGTGTCACTTGAGCCACTTTCAAACTATTTGGGAAAATAGAGGTTGAGAATGATTTGTTGACAATCTTAGTGAGTGTACCTTTTACCTAGTTTTAGCAATTTTGATACAATGCTGGCAATCTCAGTAGCATTTTTGATTTGTTTGTCGGCTTGTTTAGAAAATAAAATTATCTATAACAGGTTTAAAGTCAAGAGTAAAATCACTTGTATTGATATTTTGCATACTTTTAAAACCATAAAAAAAATAAAAAACGTATTAAAATCGTACTATTGTGTACCATTGTGCATAATCATGAATAAAACATACCTTTAAACACGTGCATTATATTGTTTATTCATGGACTTTCAATTATGATGTATTCGTTATATTTTTATTTAAAAGCATTTTCTATGATAAGCTTTTCTTAATTTATGAATGGTAAAGTTTTTAATACTTTCTTAGACTTTATTGGTACATGCCAATTAGCGACATCTAACATACTGCTGCTTAAGATTTCATTTATTTCATTTGTATCTGTTTGATTTAAATCAATACCAGTTAGTTCATTTTGCAAATCAGGAAGCCGAAGGGAAATAAGTTCAAAGATAATAAGCATGCTCATATTAGTATTGCAGAAGAAAACTATGTTTTTTTTAAAAAAAACATCTCCAACCCACAGAAGATGGGTTTTACCTCGACAATAAAATACTAATTAAAATGTACAATTTTAAGAACATAACATAATTGCTGGGTATTGCAAAGAAAACATATATGACATATATGTTAGTTTTCAAAAATAACGCAAATCTTTGCAAATGCTTTCTGGTATTATTTAGTGCACGGTTTTACTACGCTAGTGGTTTACCAAATATCACATTTATTTATGACTATTGAAAGAATACACAATGCTTTATTTTACTTTGCAGATGGCACAAATTATAAAAATGCATACTGTCAACGGGGAAGGGATAGTATTGCAAAAATATGAAGACATTGTCGCTCCATCTCCAGAATTGACTGATCCAGTTAAAGAAGCAGAATTCGTTAAGGCGTTTAAATACTTAGAAGGCGATAAAATTATATGCACTTACCCTAAGTGTGGTACACACTGGATGATCAATATGGTAACAAGATTAAGGACATTTGATAAATCGAAACGACCTGTCGATACAATACTTGAGTTTTGTCAAGAAGATGTATACGAGTCGCAAGAACCTCCGAGGGTGATTTTTACACATTTTAGACCAAGTCGTCTTCCACCTGACCACATTCGAAATGGAGGCAAAATAGTAGTGATGTTAAGAAATCCAAAAGATGTGATGGTGTCCTACTTCTACCATTTGAAGAACGCTACGTTATTTAACAACAAGCAAACTTGGGACGAGTTTTTTCGATCTTTCGTCTCGGGTATTGTACCTGGGGGTTCATACCTGGATTACTTGGCTGAGTGGGAACACGTGTTGGAAGAAAAATCCGCAGGTAGGAATACTATGGAAGTACAAGTTTTCTTTTACGAAGATTTTAAAGCAAATGCAAAAGAAAATCTTGAACGACTGAATCAGCATCTGGATTTCAATAGAGATCAGGATTATTTGGAGAGGGTTTTACAGGAAACGTCGCTGGATAAGCTACAAAAAAATGAGCTAGCTAGTCACACAATGCCATTAGTTGTAGATAGAGATGGTAAATCGATCATATATCGGAAAGGAAAAGTAGGGGACTGGAAAAATCATTTTACGGTTGCACAAAGCGAGGAGTTTGACAAAATGATAAAGAAAAAGATTAAAACTGATATGTTTCAGTTCAAATATGGCCATTGAATAACCTTTTATCCGAATATTAAATTGGTTTCAGGCTATTTTGTTTCAGTTAATATATCACCATTCGCAATTTTACAACGATGGGTAATGGGATAATCTGTTCATATACATGTATGTTTAAATCCATTTACAGTTAAGCAAGATTCGAGCAAAAACTATTTAAGAACATGTTAAACAAATACCGAGTCAGATTTTAAAGAAGATGCACAGCATGTATGAGCTAATTGAATTGTTCAAATGCAATACTTTCATCTAAGGTTATCAGACACCAGCAAAAGTCTTCTACATACTGTAACAGCAACAGGGCGTGAGTACTCGAAATCAGCACAACATCCTATATAATTTCAACAAACACTTTACAGAAAAGACATACTGCATATTCAAAGGATTCAATGAATAAAAAGTACTGCACTTTTCTTGGAGAATGCATACCTGACAATGTTTATGGAAATGTCTTTTATCAACACTTATCGGACACCAGCCATATTCTACTTCACAATTTTCACAGCACAAGCTATGTCTCAAGTATCATTACAAGAGCTGCAATACAAATGCATATTATATATCTTTAAGAACAAGCAAGAATTACTGATTGAAGTGACAAAATATTGGTAAATCTTGACAGTATTGATTATGCAGCTTATTACCATACCAAAAACCCTTGAAAGTACAACGCAATCTTCTAATGTAAACCTTTGGTCAACTGAACGTGTTACAGAGAGTCAGTAATATAGGCTAGGAGTAGATTTGACTATTAGGCCTCCGAATTCAAAAGGTAACAGAAAAGACATATATTCTGGTTCTTTGTCGGGTAAATTTCTGTTTCTTCATTTTTACGGTATGTCATACACCTTTGGTAAGCCAGATGATTGAATCAGACAATTTTTATTTCCTTTTTGCGTGAAAGGTAATATTACACATCGAACCGATAATTTGACCAACGTTATGTTATGATGTCATTATTGGACCTTGCATTTGGACTACAGTTTAAACGGTTCAGTTTATTTATTTTTATTAAAGAAATGACCAGTATAGATCCTTATTAGACTGCACAGAAGAGAATGGTAATCTTGATCTTCGCTGGTTGGTGTTATGATAAAATCAATCCAATATAGCAGCTAAAGGGTTAAGAAACAACAAGTAATTGAGATTTAAAATGATAAGTTGGAATGATCTAGCGGTCGCGGATAACCTCAGCCGTTACTGTTATAAAGAGGTTACAATGGTTACTTCCCTGTTAAGGCACAGTTGTCACCGGGGAGAAACGTTATATTTACGCGCAGATTGAAGGTTTTACCAAATGAACCATATTCGGTAGAAATTGATAGGGTGCGTGACATCAAGGGAGATTCCAGACACATTACTCCTGATGATAATCTGCCTCGTGCTGTCAGTTATTTATTACTGCATTAATAGCGCAGTTTAATGTTTTTTTTTAAATTTATACATCGATATTTCATAGGAATAAAGCGAAAAAGAAAATTGTTAAGATTTTATTTCCAAAATTATGGAGGCCGTGGAGGGCCATATATTTATGCCTAGAATTCTGCAATCTTTCTTTCATAACAAACAATTTATAAACGTTTTTTGATAATCAACACAAAGCAGACAAAGAGAAAAAGTTGTTATCATATTATCATATCTGGCAATGGCAGGCAATACCCGTCTAGGTTTTGGAATATGGCGATCGGAGAGAATGTTAAACAGTATAATTAGACAACCTTATGAACATGGTAATTTGATAATGATATGGTTGGTGATTAAGATATCTCATTTGTGACGAAAACTAGTATGCTGATTGACTATAACTAGTATGCTGATTAAGCTCATGTATGACTATAACAAGAACGCTGATTAAGGTTGTGTGTGACTTAAACTAGTATGCTGATTAAGCTCATGTATGACTATAACAAGAACGTTGATTAAGGTTGTGTGTGACTAAAACTAGTATGCTGATAAAGCTCGTGTGTGACATATACTAGTATGCTAATTAATCTAGTGTGTGACTTAAACTAGTATGTTGATTATGCTCGTGTGTGACTAAAACTAGTATGCTGATTAAGTTCGTGTGTGATAAAAGCTACTATGCTGATTTAGCTCATGTGTGACTAAAACTAGTATGCTGATTAAGCTCGTGTGTGACTAAAACTAGTATGCTGATTAAGCTTATTTGTGAACTACGAGCTGATCTACATCAGTTGCGATTCGTCTGAAAATTAGTGAAGTATAATGGATGTATAAAACTGGATGTGATTCTTTATCCATAATCACATTTTATGATTCGTAATAAGTTTTGTTTTCATTCATGTATCAGCTTCATGATCTGTAATCGGACAAATATTGAGCGTATAATGTGTTGTGATATTACAATTGCTCAGTCTGGATGTAGCTTTTATAATCTGAATTAATTTTATTACTCCGGTCATTTTTGTAATAATTGTATTTGTATAAATGGATTAACAATAGTCGGAAATTAAAGTAAGCCTAAACAACACAGTCGTCATAAGTGATTTTATTTAGAATCATCCCTATAAGTTACGCATCAGTTTGGAATCATCTGGAAGATATTTTCCTTATATTAATAGATTTGGTAAATTCTAAGTGCAGTTTCATAACTTGCACCTTCCTTGCCGCAAATATACTCTACACACGTCAATAACTGTAAACAACGTCCCAAGTTTTCTCAACCAAAGTCACGTCGATGGAAGACTTCCACTCCCGCATGCATCAGCTTTGAATGATTTTCTTTATCTATTAAATTGTTGTCATTTGAAAACTAGAGCTCTTAAAAAACGTGATTTTAGTTCCTCCCTGTATTCGAGATTCTGTGTACTCAACTTATGTTTAAGCAAATTCAATATTACCTGTATGTAAAGGACCTTTATTTATTTAATACTGTCAACATTTACAACTACCGTAAACGTGACTTAGTTTAACGGGTGGTGTAATTTCACACTTTTTTGTCCTTTAGTCAGACATTTATTCTTTAGTGTAAATCATTTTATTTCAACGTCTGACAACCCAGCAAAAGTGTACATGGGTAACCATGACGATTTATAAACTAAGAAGTGACAATAGCTTCGTTACATATAAGATATAAACAAAAGTTAATGTGAATCGCGCCTCGTACAGTGGTACCCGCCTCAATTGGACCTTAATATTTAGCAAACAGTACAGTTCTGGTCAGACTACGCGAAAAGTCTTGTTTTATTTTACCGTGACTCATCTTTTATTTTCTACCCCAGTATATTGGCCATGCCTCTCAATATGACGCAGACTTTTGGAGGGTTCCACCGATGGAAAATTGAGGAGAATTTCAGAGTAAATTCTTTTTGATTTTTGATGTGATCAGAATAAAGTTCCGATACACAAGACCACTACATATAATCCCGACCCGATAGACTTGGCAATCATATAAACATTAGCCTCTGGTGAGCATGAGTCAACAACATCTGGATTAGTAGATTTTGACCCAAGTTATATCTGAGCTACCACTACTCCCTACATGCAGTAAAAAAGAACCAAGTTGGTATAGTAAGATGATCTTTATTATACAAAAGTTAGTATCTATATTTTAAGAAAATCAATATCATGTTAAAAATAATCTTAAGAAAGTATGAAAGTTTGATAGCTTCTTCATAATGTTTAAAATTTAAGTGTTAAGTTCCAGATATGAATACTGCAATATAACTGTTTATCATTTATGGATTATATTTATGTTTAGGTTATGAATAACATGTTTATCTTTTGAAAACTTATACAGAACCAGCTCACAGGTGTGACTATATTAACTTTATTTATCAGCATTTACATCATATCACATCCATTATTGGGAAAAATAATCCAGAATGGAAAATTTAAAAAAAAAATCAACAGAATGTATGCTGTCACTAACAAACTCAGCAAAATACTTCTGAGCAAGCTCAGTAATCAACAATTACCATCACAACATTCACAATAAGAATGGTTGGAAGACAATATACCTCGCCTATCAGAGTCATCCCATATCAGGGCCTAATTCAGAACAGTTATAGCCTCAATCTAAGTCACACAGTATCACCTATTGCAAAAGCATACAAAGTGTACAATTGAGAAACATTAAAATTCTCAAATGATCAGAGGCATTTTATACAGAACAGAAATATATAATGGAAAAAAAAATACTCAGATATTTAACTGTATATATATATATATATATTAAT
>JAULCC010252173.1:0-12457 GCA_032358795.1 Nuttallia obscurata | reverse complement strand
CAATGGAAGATATTTATAATCAAATGTTTCTTATATATCTAAGATAAAAGTTATTTTTTCATTAAATATTGCCTTTTGTCTTTTCTTGGTTAGGTTGAAGCCATTTCATTCGAATGATTATTTAATGGTACAAAATCTTGTCAAAATGTTGAAATTTTATTTAAACAGAATTTATGAAGTTTATCTCATAGAACACAATAAATTGTTTCTCGTGTAGGGCATTATCTACCCATACCTTTTCTTTGTGGTGCTTGATTAGCTATGTTTCAGGTATAAAAATCAGATGAGCGTCTGCATCCGCAAGAAATGATTTTTTAAAGTAAAACAAAACGTGTATTAGTTGGCTTCAGGTGTCTATATTCTATACACTCTGTGCTTCAGAGTAAACTTATTTGATAGGGGTGTCCACCGTCGATCGACGTTCTTCGCCGTCAATATTTTCCATAAAATATATCTTCTCCTTAAGCAATGGGATAGTTGCTACAAAACAACACAGAAATGCTTTTTGTTAAGTCATCTTGCAGATCCCACAATTGCATTTGTTTCCATGAAGAACTGTTGTTACTATGGCAACCAAAAGGAAACATTTGAAACCAGAAGGCGGAACTAGATTAATTCATGCCACCATTTGGACATTTTGAAAATATTTCCGCAATTACCAATTGCTTGATTTCACAATAAATTTGCAGAAATGTTCATTGGATGATCCGCTATCTTCAAGCCATGACCGTTCGTTCAATAAGATGACCGCAAAGAAGCAGGGCTACTATTAGATAGACTTTATACAACTTCTTATTATCTGAAACTACTCCATCTTAAGAGAGTATACGAGTAAATTGTGCATTTAAAAAAAGTATTTACCATTTTCAAAAGAATACGTTTATTTAAGTTTGGATAGTTTATAGGTTACAATCAGCTACATTTTATCCATCAAGATGATGAGCCTGCAATGGGTTTCATATTGTATATGTGAGAAATTCAGCAGAATGATTACAGGACCACAGCACGGTCTTCTTGTTTCTCATTAAAGCTTACATATGTAAACGTGTTTCTTTTCACATAAGTGTCTCTTTAAGCGATTAATAACGGTAATAAAATATACTACTAGTAAGCTCACTGAAACTACCTTATCATATTCAAATCGCTTTCGCTAAATTCGAAACAAATGCTTGCATTTCCGTTACTTGCTAAGCAAAACCATAATTATACACGAAACTAATTAGAGTTTGTTGGCGTATCTATTTATTTCAAATTCATTTTCTCCTCCAGTTAAGGAGTGCCAGGATGATATTTATTTCATCGACATAACTAAATGTTTGCCCTGATGCTTCGTATAATACATTAAAATGGGTGTGAAATACATCAGTCTTTTATAATTATAAGAACACACATTCTAGCCTGATGATACATTATAATTACCGAACATGTCAAATTAAATTCAGTTCTTTCCGAACTACCTGACTGTTGCAGAGCTGTTGAATTGGTTTTCAATAAAACGTGAGACAAAATGAGTAGTTAAACATTAGTTTGCTTTTATAATGGAATCAATTAACGTTGGTTTTTGTAGAAAGACTAGCTTTGATAAAAAACAACTTCGTACAACTCAACAAATTTATCGTCTGTGGGCATAGTGTATCCTCATGTCCACATGACGTATTACATTAACATGATATATATTCAAATACTTGTGTATGTTTATCAGTAAAAATAAACAATGACTTACGTACCTCAGTTAGTACGGACGTTTATCAAATGTCATGATGTGGTAAAGATATGAAAGCGACCTTCGGTCTTGAGCTTTGGTTTGTGTACATCGCAATATTCTACTAAATGAGTCATACATCAGTCTTTTCTGTGCCATTTGCATCATTAAACTGTTTCTTCTTATATAGATGATCCACTTAGAGTACAGTGTGCATTTCCTCTTACGACAAGGTTGCTGAACTGTCCTTAAAGAGTTCAATTACAATTAAGTTTTGAATTATTGTTTGCAACATTAGACAAAATTGTAGTCTCACCAAAGTCATTCAAGACAAAAATGGTATATAAACTAGCCACTTGTTCTCGAACATGAACGATGAACATAAAATTGTTCCTTTTAGAGCTGGATAACTAATTATAATAAAGCTGGATAACATAATCGATATGCAGGGTATATGTCAGACAAAGCAAAATTGATAGCCACCTGCGCAGCCCTAAAGATTGGCTTTCAACAAAACACATATATTTATTTAACTTTCTATGACACATCTACCCTTAATTACCATGCGAACAGGTTATAAAGTCAGGTGCTTAGAAACAATACACGTCGAGTTGTCTGGCTGTGCAATTTTGTGTTCTTCTAAATAGCGATATCTCTAAAATGTGTTGCTGTAACTGCAATTGAAACTTGACATGTATGGCTTTATTGCTCATTCCAGTTATTTAGTTTGAGTTCTACATAACCATGAACTGTTGTTATAAAATCACTAACAAAAAGAAGATAAACTATAAGTGATCGAAATGAATATTCACACTAGTCGACGTGGAGCCCGGAGGCAAATATTTGTCAAATAGTCAAATTTAAACCCATGCACTGAATTCATTTAATTTTAATTTGTGGCGTTCGTGTGAATTGACTATTTGATTTTTGTTTAAATAGAAACGTTTCCATTTTAGTATAAATGTAGAAATCCCTCTCGCGTAAAAATCCCGTAAAAATCTGAAGTCTCAGGAATTCAGTATGAAATTTCTTCGTGTAGTTTTTGTTTTAAGTGTGAACAAAGCTTTAATATGCGTATTTTTTAATACAAAAGAGTAAGTACTTTCATGTAAATTGAAAAACGTTATAAAATCTCTTTTCACGATAAAACATAAATTCGCTTTGTATAATTCATTTTCTACTGCCTGCCTCAATATGTTTTTAAAACGAAGAGACATTGGAACCTACAAAAAAGGGCGACGAGTTTTTGCTAAACGTTTACATAATTGCTTCATTTATCTATCGTAGTGCACTTAGAATATAAATACTTCAGACTGCCTCAATATATTTGTAATACGAAGAAAAAGTTCAAACCTAAATCTATGGAGTGCCGTTTGAGTCAAAGATCTACAGACACAATGCACTTACATAACATGATAGTTCGCTAAGAATAAACATATTTCAGTTAACTGCAATATGTAAACATTCGAAATATGGTGTACCATTGTGGTCAAAGTCTACATATACTTATGTATTTACATTATATGATAGGCCACTGTGAGTTAAAAATAGTTCAGTCTGCCTCAATATTTTTTAAGAAAGAGGCGCAATAGAACTAATTAATAGTGTGCACTAATACAATATTAAAGTACATATGCATAGTATGTTAATGCGCTAGTATATGTAGACTTTACACCCAGAGACAATTGTCTATGTAAGTCATATCACAATGGCTTTTAATACTTGTCTTTCTGAGCAAATAAGTGTTTTATCTTGAACATTATATTCTCATAGACGTGCACATTTTTGTAAATGAGTCTTTCATGTGTTTTAACTTACTTGACAGAACACAAGCGCACAGTAATTTTTTTCTATAGCTTCTTATCTGTTGTATTTATGACGATTTGATTAACTTTAAACGGTTCTTTAAGAATACATGGCCCCGTGTTCACAAAACATATTTCCGTCTCAGCTGCGTTTGAGATCATTGTAAATGGTTTTGTTAAATTTAACATAAACAACTAGAAACAATTAAATCGAAAGAGACTGACAAAAATAGAATACAATAAAATATTCATTTTCAAGAAAAAGCTCAACATAGAACAGCCAACCCAGATATAAATGACAATAAAGTATCGTTCCTAAACTCAACTGAGACAGACAATTGCTTTGTGAACACAGGATCTGATCTTTGCCTTTTAACGTTATGGGTGTCCCACATTGGTTATAGGTTATGAACTTTAATGTTCTCAAATTATATTTGTTTCTGTTTTTATTTATCAATAAATCTCAAACAGATACGATGCTGTCTAGGTTAGGTCGTTATAAGATGTTCATTGTTTTATTCCGCGAAATTGTATAGCATTACAACTCTTAAATGCCAAATGAAAACATAAATACTAACTAGATAAGGGGTCTGGTTTTCTGTTATTGCAGTGATATAGTCTATATAACTTTGATACAGCTTATCACAAGTTACATGTGACAAATACAGCCTTTTTAAGAGTAATTAAATGGTTTGAATAATGCAGTTTACTATATCAATAAAACCAGACATGGCCTTAAATAACTTGAATGCAGTCAAGCGAAATGTGTTATGTACTTTGATAACGGCCCTCAGCGTCTCAGTGTCTTGTTTATCTAAATATTTCGATTAAATCTCAATGATTTAACTAACAATGGCATGTTGTGTCTCTTGCTGTTTTACTTAAATCTGAAATCAAAGGGTAACATTAAACATTAGTTATGTCTATGTATCACCATTTTATTGAGCCCTACTCCTTTGATTATGTTTCTTATACTGGTAAAAACGTGTAGAACTGTATTTTGAGGCATTTTGAACGCATCTGTAAATTAATAAAATAGGTTATTTGTGTGCTGAAGTGACACTAATTCCAACAAATGACATTTTAGTAAAACAGTTTCAAGACTTTGAAAAGTAGAGTTGCAGACTGAATCCATATTTAAAGTTTGTTTTATCTGATAAGTAATTTAAACTAGATATTGTTTTCGTTATTTACGCATGTTGCATAAATAGACGTATGATCTTTCTATCAATTATAACGATTTACATGCTAGTAGATTAAATAAAGCAATGTATCAAGTGAGATAAGCATAGAAAAGTAAATGTAAATATATAGAAGACATCTGATAAGTTTTCACTCTATATAAAATTTTATTTAACGAGTCGAGGAAATTTTATATCAAGTGAAAACAAATCTGATATTTCTTTATCACATGACAACACAACAAAAGGTTAATAAGATTATTCCTTATTGACTTTTAATAAAATTGATAATCCAGTTAAGTCTATGACGTCATATTTCGTCATACATTCTACATTACGTCGTAACGTCATCGGTTCTTATATTAACATGTCGTTTGTATAAGAAAATACATGATGATTATATTACACCGGAAAAAAGCATCGTCATGTGATAAATATATAAATGTATATTCTAAACATATTTAAAACAACTTCAGAAGTTTAAATATATCATTCAAGTAGTGTATATAAAAGCTTGGGAAGAACACCCTGACCTAACGAGCTTCATTCAGATGATTTGGATTCTTTTCCACATAATTTTGTATTTGAAATACGCATATTGTAGTACCCTGTCAAAAATGTTGTATACATCATAGAGCACTGTAAACTATAGAATCTACTGCAAATGAGATGCAGCACTACAAAATAGCATTTTTATAGAGTGCACAAAATAATTCATGTGATGATAATCACAACTCAGTTCATTTTGTGAAATATCTATGCAAAACGGCGATTTATTCGTATCATTTCACATATAACTACCATCCGAGTTAGATTAACATGGAGCATTCGATTTGCATTTGCAATCATACTGTTATTTAAAAAGACATACCTATGGGATACAAACGCCTTCTATTTTATGCAATCTGCACCAGGGATTGCAATGTGTGTTGCTCAACTTAACTTGTTTTGACATGCAATCGATGTGTGCTTAAAGACCTATTCAATGATGAGCCCATGTAATAAGTAAAGTATATCTTTAGTGAAGACTGTAGAAAATTTCCAAATTGTCAGAAAGTTTTATCTACAAAATAGCATAGTCAAGCACATAGAAAACACTGAAATAAAAGGTGGTTTATCAACATTTGCAAGCAATACGATCAGCGGAAGCATAAAAGATGTATTCGGTAAACTTTCAAACTGAATGAAAAGAAATTAATTATCAGTGGTTAATTCTAGTATTCTAAGCTACCTTTAAACATTTCTCTCTATATAAAGAGCATTTGCGTTTGTACTTTTATTCATTTATTATCATCGTTACTACCGAACTGTGTCTAAATAGATGCGTCAGTTCACTCAGATTCAGAGATTCTGAAAGTCAAAGAACCATGTTTCTTCCATTTGAAAGTACATCCAGAAATCGGAAGGAACGTGTTTTGACCTAGTCGTCAGATAATTGTTGTCAAAATCTACCTCCATTTGGTTTAGATAATTATCTTGAAATATATAAAATACTGACATATATGCCCATTTTTAAAATGTATTTGTTTTTACTGTTTCTCAATTGATTTTGAGTCTTTATCGGTTAATCTAAAACAACATTAATATCTATTTTATAAAATCTAATATAATTTGTTTTTAATACTATTTGCAAACTCAACATTAATATCGCACTTGTATACGTATTTGCTATGAAATGAATATCATAAACCGACAGTGTGGAAGTGCAGCTTCCATTATTTTCACATTAATATGACAATAATGACAAATATGATGATAATAACACTATATAAATTACCTTCATATTGGTAGTTTTAGGTAGAGGGAAATAGCTTTTGCCGGTTTACAACTGAATAAGCAATATGTCACCCAGTACATATTTCTCACTTTTCACTCGTACCTGTTTAATGTCCTTCCCAGCTGTTTTTATGGAATATAAGTATACAGTTTTGTGACCCAAGTTTTACCTTGCTACTCTTTGTGTGAATAACTAGTTGATAATGATATTTTGGTAGACAACATTATTGTAATAAGTACAATATAAACACAACAATAATCATCAATTTATAATTAATAATTAATGCGTAAGAGAAACAATGACCGAATGAAAAATTGAGTTAAAGAGAAATTCAAAAATATGTCAGTCTATTTTATACAAAGTTCTACTAAACTTCATGTACTAACAATTATGTACAATATTTTTGACTTACATCATATTGTACGGTACGCAGAAGGCTGGTTCCCGACCTTCACATATCAATGACGGGGAAAATAAATAATTGATAACTCAGATATAAAAAGAAAAAATATAAAATAAATAAATAGATACAAACAATAAAATATGACATATCACCTTGTTATCAAAGTTTTGATACAAGAGACAATATAAAGAGGATATCTGATGAGTTTTCCCTCTATATAACATTTTATTAGACGAGTCCAGTAATCTTTATTAAGCGAGGCTCTGGCGAGCTTAATAAAGGTTCCAGGACGAGTCTAAACAATTTTATATAAAGTGAAAACGATTTTGATATTCTTTTTATCACATGACAATACAACAAGAGGCTAATAGGATTTTTCTTTTTGATTTTTACTAAAGAGACAACCCACTTAAGTCTACGCGTCATATATCGTCATACATTCTACTCTAGTTGTGACGTCATCAGTTCTTATATGTAACGTGTTGTTTGTATGTAAGAAAATACGTGAAGATTATATTATAAGTAATAAATGTCATTTAATAAAATTGTATACTGGGTTTCGCTAGGACATTAAAATACTTTGTTTCGATATCATAGTCTTTCTAGCAATGCTTATCTAAATATCATGTATAACAATGTTAGTGTTTTTTTTTATATCTTGATATCGTTTGCATTTGATTATATGTCTAGTAGTCCAAATACCTATCTCTTATAAGCAAGGGATTTAAACCACTTAAACTATCTAATTTGTTTAAAAAGTGTCTTGAAACTTTACCAGAATCCTTATCATTATTTTCACTAATACGTTTTCTCATAAAACTTTGTTATCCATAGCGACAAACCCTAACTGACATTTATTACTTGATAAACGTCTTGGGGGGAGTTTCGTTGCTTTTGGTCTTAATTACATCGAGGAAGTACCTATAAATATTTATTTTGTGGGAGATAATGCTTCTGAACTGCTGTGTTAGCATTTTGTAATTATCTGTATTTTCCTTGAGGAGCTTTGTTGAACAAAGTAGTGAAGTATATAACCATTTTTCTGATAGAGCAAATAACAACAGCTTTATTCGCCTGTGTAGGCTGGTTTACATCAACTTTATAATATAGCATGACAAATACATGTTTTTGCATAATTGGAAAGAAAGCATAGTTTTATAAATATAAATTTTGGTTTCACGCTTTACACTAGCTTTGCTTGAATTGAATAGATATTTTCAGTCAATTATTCAGGTTTCACCAGAAGTTCTCACCTCCAGGAGTAATTAAGGAAAAAACATCAGACAGCCACTTTGAATGAACATATCATTTTATGAAGTAATCGTGTAAAGCATGCGACTCGTTTCTGGATCATTTGTTTAATCAAAAATTGTTTCATAAATGAGTCTGACAGAATTTAAATTCAAGAAAAATTATGCTTTTTACAAGCTAATTTCCAAAGAAGGATACGTTTTTCATTTTATTTTCTAAAAAATTAACCTATACTTTTCTATTGACCTTGTCTTGTGCTTATGATACTAAAATATACAGTACATTTTCTTGCTCTTTTCTAACATAACATTTAACATTTATAAGCTGCTTCAACATACTATGGGTACTGTTTAAATGTTATCAGTGCAAACAAAGTTTTAAATTGCTTTATTCATTTGCACGTCAGTATTATTCAAACTCTGTGTGTTTAGATATTTCCCCAGACGAATTCATCTTTCGTAATTTAATCAACATGACAAACTGAAATTCATTTAAAATCAATCAATTTCACAGCATTTTGTCGGTATTAAACAAACTAAAACAAAGATGCATAATTAATTTATAACAACTGTTAATGATTTCACATTGAAGATGAAATGAAATATAATTAGGTGCCATTTAAATACACAAGATATTTGAATTTAGTTTTATATGCTTGTTTTAGGGATACAGTACTCGTACATATATAGTAAATACAACATGCATTCATCTGTTAAACCTTGCAATATATGTTTAGTATTATTTTGTTTGTACTTGTACTTGATTATGTCATACTTATAGAATACTTTAGCTTTAAGAGAATACTTTGAAGGTAATTGACGGTTGTCATCTTTCATAAATGAAACTCATGTTTTCCCTTTCAACACTACAGACAGCTTTTTAAAAACGAACATATTTGCAGACAATTGGTGACCTATACTTCATCCTGATCAGTGTTCAAAACTGTTTGATACCCAGTTTATAGTTCTACAACATTTATATGGCGTTAAAACAGTTGAGCTTTGTTTTTATGCTTTGATGCACTAAGTTCTATTTACTTGTTCATGGTCAAGGTTATTGACGTACATGTATACTGATTTACCATACTAAAAGTGACAGGTTTTCGCATGAATCTCCTACGTTAATGTTTATGATCTTTTACAGGATTCTGATAGAACACACAGAATGGAGAGGTGGCGGTGTCATTAATGAACATCCTGACATCCTGGCATTTACTGTCGTTATACTTGTCACCTTCCTTATTGCATTTGGGGCAAAGGTAAGTTAAATGGCTGTTTTGAATTTGATAATCAGCCTAAGTATGAAAACAAACTTCCATTCTTACATTTTGAAGACCAGCGGTGAATTTGTCATAACATATTATAAGTAAAAAATGATTTTAAGTCACGAAAAGCCAAACATAGCCTAATGCAGAAACATTGTTTTCCCATGATTAGATTACTTTCTGTTTTTTTTTTCCTTTTGATAAGAAGATACTTGTTTAAATGGATTTTGTTTGCAGGAGATATTTATTCTCAATTTATTGAAATATCAACGTATCTTAAAATCAGGTGAAGGAAATATCTAAAATCATTACTTAAGTAGTGCATGTGTTGTATGTAAAATGAGTTATATTTCGTTTTTAGCAAGGGCCTACTGAACCCCCTTGCTTTAGTAAGTGGTATTCCGAGAGGACTCAAACTCTTCCCAGAATGCAACTGGGATGTTTTGAACCGCCAGAGTGAAAGAAAGTTGTTCCTTTTTAAGTTTAAATAAACAAATGTAAACATTCTTTTTCTGAATAAAAACAGGATAGGCAAAGGATACATGTACTTGAAAAAATTGTAGACAAAAGTGAATATACTTTGAGGTAAAAGCGTAAAACTTCAAATTTTGTATAACCACGCCGGAGCAGACAAGATATACCAAAAACTACCTAAATCAATCTGCATTTAGAGGGAAACCAAACCCAAATCCAGCCCTAAAACGCTTCAGACATAATTTATGTTCAAAAATATTACATAAAATATAATCATTATACCCAAAATAGTGACTTATAAGCGTATTTCTATCACCGGATACCTTTCTATTGATAACTCTACCGGTCGTCGCGTGAAAACTACAATGTCGTAATATTTACACAATATATTAGCCATGAATCCATTTGTAGAAATAAATATTACGCTACATATTTTAATGTGATTTGCTCTATATATGTAGAAAATAAGGCTATCATATAGATTTTTTTTCTTTCTCTATCATTTTTCATCGTTTAATTGGCAGGGCATTATATTATTTAGATTATGAATGAGCATTAAATATGCCAAGGTGACTGGACCCATATGGGATATGTTGATTGAGACTCTAATTAATTATTTATTATCAGACAATTGTTGGAAGGAATCTATCTATATTATGAATATGTACACATATGGTAGTTTGTAAAAGAAAATTAACTCCACTTGATTTGAAATATTGGTCAAATTGGTAGTCAATGTTTGGTGTAAGTTATATAAATTGCTGATAGAATCCAATACAGGTTTCTAGCAGCTGATTTGTTTTCAGTTTAAATATATTTCTTTTTTAGATATTTATCTTTTAAGTTAGATATGGCAAAGGCAACCAGCAAACCAATCTTCAATCGTTGCTTGTTCTTGTTCCAACTTAAAAAAAATAAATACGTATATTTGTACAGCTTCAAGCCCCTTGCTCTCAGCACTTTCAGTACTTTGGTTACTAAATATAACATATACACCGTTATTTACCCACAACGGAAAATTATGTTTTTCAATTATTCTAGTTTACATCAATTCCTAGTGTCCAGTTTATTGTAGCGATATAGAGAAAGAAACAATGGGTATTACAATGTGGCGTACCTTTTGTTGCCTAACAACTCTCGGTATAATACTATTTATTGCAAAACATATTACGAAGTGGTACATAAACGAATCCCAAGGCTACTATACCAGATTGATACACAAATTTCCACTGAACCAATTCAATTAAGTCGTCTCTGACTGATCTTTCGAGTGGTCTTTCGAATATACTTCATGACGACAAAGGTCAATAGTGCTATCCAAATCAATCAATGTGCTTTTATTTGTAAGAGGATGTCGAAATTAGGTTATCTGGTAATTTTTCATGAATGACAATACGGTGACGACCACAACCGCAGCTAGAGAGCCAATTTTGAGAGAGTAACAAATGAAATCGCACTTATTTGATACGCTAGCTAGATTGAGGGATATTGTGTCTTATTCTGTCATACCACTGATTTACCTGGCAATAACGTGGCTATTTATTTCTATGAATGTTAAATAAATATCGGTTGATTATTTTCTTTCTTAAGGCAGTTTTGTGCCTATTTATCTTCTTTTATACGTACTATAGAGCTACTGATAATGTCACGTATGTATTCATTTATAGAAATTTGCTTTTGAGTTGACATTGAGTTTAACTTAGATTTAAACCTAAGTCAACATAATGAAATATAAACCTAAAATAATTATGTCCATGAGCAGTCCCCATACTCTCTGGTGAGGAATTAATAATAAGCATGTAACCTTAGTATTAGATAAGACTGCAAACGTGTAATTGCTTTTCACACCTGTAATGTTTTGTCACTGTTGCAGCTTCTGGTACACTGAATCTCTGATTGCATGAATAGGAATTTACAATGGATTGAGCTTTAAATGAAGTTACAGTTAATTTTGATTAAAACGTTTTGTCCGTCGAACAAAATTTACCTCTTGGTTTTGTTAACTTATTGGTAAATGATAAGGTAAGTGTCTCTGTTTCTTAATAATTTTTTGCATTATTTGTATAGATCAGAGTAATCGCAACCATGTCGCAGATTATCATATTCTTTAAAATTGGCATTTACATCCAGACATATACCAGAGCAACCAAATTAAACTGAGTTTGCTGTGTCAAAGAATTATATTTTGGCTACTGTTAATCAGAAATATATACAATTAAAGCTGATGGGTTTCGAAATATTCTCTCAAACAATTTGAAATTCTTACCTTATAATGGTGTTTCTTTATCACCTACAACATACCAGGAACATTACAAGTTTCAAGTTTTATTCATTCACAAGCCCGTGTGGACAACGTTACAGAATAAAACATAAGAAACATGACAATCATATGTCATACAAATTTGAACACTGATTTTGAACCATATACGGATATATACATATATCAGACGACCATATAAGTGGTGTTCACTTTCCTTTAAAAACATATATAATGACTTGATAAGAATTAGCAATAACTTTGTGAAACATACAAAAGTTGTTTTACACTCATTGTATCTCTATGTAGAAGGTCTACCAAGTTATGCTTGAAATCATTTGAA
>JAULCC010252062.1:0-12457 GCA_032358795.1 Nuttallia obscurata | reverse complement strand
AGTTGAAGCTGTTTTGACACGTGCACGTGATACACGAGGAAAATGGGTGTTTACGTATTTATCGTTACGCTTCAGTGGTTTTCATAATGACGTCGCATAATTTACTTCATACGTGAAGATAAACTTGAGGGAGGAATTTGACAAAAGTATGTTTGAACTAGGTTCATTATTTCTGAATTAATTCGATACTTAAAAGTGGCGAGTTAGAACATTGGACGAGTGTATATATCAATAATTTTTCACACCCTGCCTTTTCATCATTGGTTGCATCTCATTTAACTTAGAAAACCATTCTTTGCAGGACTTTTAATTCATGCCAATCGACGTTGTAAAAATGATATGAATCGTCTTTGTAAAGAAACTGTATGTATTCATAAATTGAAAACTTTAGACCCACACGGTTTGAATTCCACAAGTTTATTTGATATGTTAAAGTTAAACTAATTTATTTACAAACTAGTTGCTGTGTACATGTACATCGTCGTTGTTTTCGATTTCTTTTTTTTTTATATAACTTACTGTAGGAAATTATGTATAGCCCTTAACCTATGACGCACTTGGTTTATTTATTTCTTCACAAATTCGGCTTACTTTTTTGGGTCATTACGATATATTTCTCCTATTATACAATCTAGACAAAAATCTGCATTTTTAATGCTGTTAAGTGTTATTTTCATCGCTATTTTGCTTCATGGAAAATTTTATTAATATGTATATTCACAGGGTTGTAATTTTCGCGGAATTATATATTTCCCCGCGGTTATACGTATATATTCTTTTATTTATTTATGTCTTCACAGTTATTTTGAACTACAGTGCAATTCCATATTAAAGGCTTTTTCTTGAAAAAAAAGTAAACTGATAAGACATTTCACTGATATTACCGTTACATGTCCTAATGCGAACAGTTTACCGCTTTTTAATGTAACGTTTAATATATCATGACATCACATCCGTTGTTTATAAATTATTACGCTAATTATTCCCTGATGAAGGCTAAACGCAGAAACGTTGGCAAATAGATTATAAAAGAAAGGACGCGTGTTGTTGATTTTCTCCGGATGTTTTACATATAAGAATATCATATGTCTTAAACCAATCCTTTTGAAGCAGATGTATGCTCCCTGTTGTTTACTGTATGACTTCGTGTCGTCTCATATAGGTAAAATGTAAGTGTCTCATACGGGGAAACTTAGGGCAAAATATGTTCTGTAATATGAAATTCGGAAAAACAATTTTATGTTAAAATATTGTATTGCATAACTGGTATTTCAGGGTAACATGATGTTTGCTTTGTGGGAAACTACATAGTTTAATGTTTTTATACATATAGGCAACTTTAAGGTAAGCTGTTTGTACTTTACATGGAAAACTTAAGATTGAGAATGTCTGTTATGGTGCTATTGACGCTTCCAGGTCAAATGGTACTTTAGTCAAATCGAACTCAAGTCTAATCGTTCTCATTTTAATAAAATCGTACTCATTGTCAATTTCAAATTGGTCAAATCGTCGTATGTTTTATAAAATTTATAAACCCAAATTAGATAATTTTTTTATTTGTTTTTAAATATTTGTAAAAATAATGATAACTAGACATGTTTTATTTATTTGAAATAGAAGATTTTGTATTTCTTTTACATAGTTTGACTGTACATTGTTTGAACTATATTCAACAAAAATATAGTTAAGGCATGGTATAGTAGGCAATATATATAATTAGAATTATATTTAAATGTATGCATATTTGCATATTTCTTAAATCTATGTATAAAGGTCATTTTAGAACACAATGTATTTATTCGAATCTCTATTATCACTTAACTCAAAGCAAACACTTTATAGCTTGGCAAAATTAGTATTATTTCAAGACAAAGCAGGAGATGTTATTTATCAATTAATTGTATGTATAGTTTTATGCTACGAAGTATTAACATTGAATATATTATGTTTATGGTATGTTATGTATAATGCTAAGCATTATGCAATAAAATTGTATTGAATTATTGGTAAATGAAATTCCGATGTAAGCCCGCAAAGAGATTAATACACCCGTTGTCAGTTTTGTTAGATTAACTTCTCAGTTATTGAGAAACGCATTTAGTTGCATCCATTTATTTGAATAAAATTCATAGAAGACATATTCTTTTACAGTGTGCTTCATACAGAATGAAGATACTCTGTAACGCATTATTATTTGTTACAACTATAATTCTTGTTATATCTAGAATTAGGTGATATTGGTCAGGTTAAAGAGTTCTTTACAGCACACAAAGTCTTTTTTGGACGGAATTGCCTTATATATGCTAATCAAATTGTATGTATTTGAAACGCACTGCTCTTGCAAAGTTGCTATTATTGTTTGATAGACATTAACATTGTTTATATACTGGTTTTATACACATACTTATGGAGATTTCAGATATTCAATATCTATAACAATTTTGTATTTATTCTCCCTTGCAAAATCATCTGCAATTATGTTTCCTCTAGTTCTATACAAATGGTCTAAATGTAAAAGATAGACGAAGACGTGATGGCTGTTAAATAGCAGGATCCATTTGAAAATTGCTATCCAACTAAAGGTTTTTGTACAGAGCATGGTCTCTATTATTATTTTATTATTTATCACAGCGAATGTGTTGCTATATTAAAAGACTTCAGCTTTCGGCACTTATCGAATTACAAAAGGCAAACAATACATAGTTCGAAATGTGTATATCATATGTGTGTTGGTCTTTTCTTCGTATTATAAATAGGCAGCTTATTTGTGAATAATTGATTTGATTTGATATTAAAAATTAAGTCTTCAGTTAATGAGCACATATTTACTTGTAAAATCAATATTTGGAATCTTAAAGAAGAACATTAGTAACTCATATAATGTTATAGAAAGATAATAGAATATTGATAATATTGAAGATTATTCAACAGAGCTTATTCAGTTATTTTTGGCATTAAACTGGTAAACTATTGGTCACATGATCTTAATATGCAATTTAGTAAACACTAGATAATTCTAGAATATATGGAATCTTCAGTATGTATATAAATTCTAGAAAAGTTGGGGTTATCTTTATCTTTGGTTCATAGGTTATACGGAGTTACTTTATGAAAAATTCTGAATTTGTCTTTAGATAATATTTTGTAACATAATCTTTTTGGATTATTGGGATTTAAGAAAGTTTGGAGATTTAATTTAAAAAAGTGCTAGGAAACTTTAAAAACCGGGTTAAAAAGGACATCAAACTCGATCAGAATAATTTGGGATATTTAGAATTATGATTTAGGTATTGATATTTTACTTTTACTATTTAATTTTGAATTAATAAATTTTGTAAAGTTTGTTGCTGGCTTTGTCATTCTAGTTACGCCTGCCTCGTAATATTAGAAAGTATTTATTGAGCGACAACACATTAAAACACGTCTGAACATTTCCTTAGTTCAACAGAAAAAAACCATAATACCCATATTGCGGTAGAATAAATGAGAATTCTTATTTGATTAAAATTAAAATACTCAGTGCAGATGGTTGAAAGTTAATGGAAATATTGTAGCCTGTAATATAAATCTTCTTTATTATCAGATTCAAGCAATAACATTGAATAAATACAGATTATGGGTTTAACTTTCATCAGAAACTATGTAGAGGCTATTTATTGACCAACTGTTTTTAGTAGTAGAGGATTACCTCTTTATAATCAAATACCTTCCTGCACTCATGATGCTGGTGTAATACAAAACGTGATAACTTCGCTGTTAAAGATGCAACTTGTTTTCGACAATTCTTGACATTTACAACGAGTTCCAACAGTCTGTAAGCTGTAGAAGTATACATGTCCATTCACAGTAAAAAAGGCTTCGATTGTTCTTCCAATATTTTGTTTTATATAAGAATAATTGATTTTATGAGTTGTATCTAAAGTTTCAATAATATGACAGGCTGAAATCAATTTCTAGATAAGGTTGTACTACGTGTTACACCAGCTTGTTTTAGTTATAAAATTAAACTTGTTGTTTCTAATATTGGTTATTGTTAAAGCACAATTTATGTATCGTTAAAAATGAAATAATTTAAACTACAGTGTGCAAAAAAATGTCTTGTTGTAGAAAATAAAAAAAATACTTGTCAAATGAATACAATGTGCATATTTTCAGGAAAGTTGCATCCTCGAATTTAAGTAAAAATTAACAGTTTTACTTTAATGGGAACAAATGTACGTATTAAGGGGAAAGCGAAGTTGATCTAGGGAATAAATGCATTTGACGGTTATGTTTTAACAACGAGAACAATTGCTTAGATAATAAATCATGCAAAAGACTGACACTTGTTGACATCAATTGTTTTTAACATAAACAGTAAATATTTTATCTGAATGTTATTGAACACGTTTCCTTAAGTTGAACAAAATTTGACGTAAAGTATTTTAGATAACGTAAATCTACGCTAGACATTTTCGAAGGGGTATCGTAACTGTGCTCTTTGACTTTTAAGTAATAAACAATGCTTACATTTGTTTTATGTTATTATTGAACATTTCTCTGTAAAACTTTCTCAACGGTAATCAACCATGAAATGGGGGATGTCTTGTAATAATTAAATTCACTTCTTTATAAACAAGTTTAAAAAGTGAAACAGTAAAGATGCTACACGTTTTAAGAACATGCCTTCCTTTGGCATGAGGCCGTATTCTTTGTTTCAATATCAGACACACTGCGTTAGTTACTGTAGTAACACGATTGTTTTGATCAAAGAGTAGAAATTATTTGTTGGTAGAATTAACTCGGTGAAATTTATGATCGATGGATGCTCAGATCTGATGATTGCATTATACATATGCCTCTTTGAAGGCATTATACACGTTATATCATTCTGATTTCACTATATGTAATACGTTATATTATCAAGAAAAACTTTAATACAAAGTATCACAGCGGGCCATCAAACCAAACTGACATGTAAATGTTTATAACATTTTGGATGGCCAGGCATGGTTACAAACGAGTTTAAGCAGACCCTTGGACAGTTTATACTTATTCGCCAACCAATTCAACATTTCCCCAAGCACTTGGTTACAATTTGTTTATTTTTTGTCAGTTTGTACTTTCACCAAACTATTTAACTAATTCATATTCGAACTGAAAACTATTGATGGTACGGGAGCCAGTTTCCGTTGCATGCCAATCGTCCCACTTTACATATGTTTAATGCAAATAGTCTCCAGTAAACTTTTCCATGCCCGTATTAAAAGCGGCCGGCAACCAGGTAAATATTCCTAGTTTAAAGTTTTCCATTGTTAATATATACTGTCCATCAATGAAAACGCACCACCCTAAGAACATGTATCTATCGTTTTGTGTCCAGTTCAGTTTAATTTTGTTGGGTGTGTAAGTTCCTGACTAAGGTAAATACACACAGCATTTTTTTACGATTTGAATCCAATAGAGCACCCATGGTACCAGTTCGAACGTCGATTTACAGCGGCCGCCGTCACGTCATGAGTCGCCAGGAGGTCATCGAAGTTTTACGGGAAGAGTGGGACACAATACCTCAATACTGGATACAACGCCTGATTTGCAAAACGTGTCGACGCTGTCAAGCCGTACTGAATGCAAGAGGAGGACATATACGCAATATTTAGGTCTGAGACTTTTCATTTTCACCTTTAACGTTTCCAGAAGCCGATACGCTTAAGCGATTTGCTTAAGCGATGGACAAGACAGTTGTCCTATTTTCTTCCTAGAAAAGCCCATTATTTGTGAACAGTGGTTAACTTTTCACATTGAGGAGAAAGATAAATAATTTTTTACTAATTTGCGACTGGTGCGTTTTAATTGATTGACAGTATATATTATACCTCAATCTTAACAGTATTTATCTTTAGCATTTCATGCAAATAATGCAAGGTAGAAAAAGAGTCCTGGACACCGCAGTACAAACAAATTACCTAATCTGTCAGTGAAAGTGAAGGCCGAACGAAGGACTTTGTGGGACCCATTCCTTAGAAAGCATGGATACATTAAGAGTAGCCAATCTGTTTCCTTTGCCTTTAAACCTTAGTTTTGAATGATTCAACCCGACAAACCTGAGTGAAAAGTATCGCAGAACTACAGTTTGGTTGTTGTGTAAATTGTCAATAAGCTTCTGTCCCACTTCACTGTCAACCGAGACCGCCCGAGAAACGGATGCGTGCTTTTCTTGAACGTTCTTATTCGTTCCTTGGTCGGTTCTCAGACGAATTTAGACGTTGGCAGACGATACTGGCTGTTTCAAACTTTGGACAAATTCAAAATTTAAAACGACCAAATACTGATCGCGACACCCATGCGGTTTGTTACCGTTTTAAGTCATGCGGATTCAAACAGTATTCATACATTTATGCCCGTTTGACAGACGGATAGCTCATCCGTCTTCGGTCAAGCTACCTACTAAACGTTTATGGAACGGATAAACCGGCAAGAAAACAGCCGAGTAAGCGTTCACTAAACGGATGCATAATGAATAAAGCCAAGCTAAAGACCGTTCTCGAAACAGTAGAAACGGATAAATACCGATAGATAAACGTCTATTAATGTTCAGTCACGTCTGAATAACGAGATAAGTATGAGGAAAACATAAACATCGAAACCTACACAAAAGCCACGACAATAGAGAGTTTCAAGCACAGTTTGACCTTTTGAAAGACGCAAACTGAACGTTGATGGATGTATTGTAGACGGTATACATCCGTTTTGTATGTCACGCAGACGGATATAGGACCTTCCTCGGATATTAGATGTTCGGTTGCTAGAATAGATGCACTTATTCTGAAGCGAGCGTTTCTCGGATGACTTTAAACGTTACTCATGATGTTCTTATATTGAATTTGTCAACGTCTGAACACAACATAACTTAAAAATTTAGACGGAGGCAGTCGGTATCGTAAACGGTAAGGCGGGACAGGGCCTTTAACATGTTACGTATTTACTTATGTGGTTTTCAGATTGTGCGATGTAACTCTGTTGATTTTTACAATTTAATGATGTTGTGACATATCACTGACAATTGTTATCACACGCTGTTATTTCCTGCCGAAAGAGACTGTACTCCAGATTTGGTAAAAATTAAAGAAATTTCAATATATCTGCCAAAGTTTGTAGATATGTACATGAAAAATAACATGAATGCAAGAGAATACAGGATAAAATATTTCAGTTATTGTGAAGTCTTCATATGAAGTCACTGAAACCACGCTGAAACGTCTACAACATGACTTATGGGTGAAGTCTTAGAGGTAAAATAACTAATTTCGAGTGGCCTTTTGTAAGCATTTGTAATAATCATAACAAGTATCATCTCCAATCATAGTGGGCCAAAGTATAATACCTGACATCTATCTTATCAAAGTACATGTCATGTGTACATTATATAAATCAAATCGAGGTATTTACATCCATGTGTAAACCTTTTGTTTCAAACAGCACCCCTTTCCGTAGCATTATTTATGTTGTCTTTAACAAGTTGTTCTTTCTTTAATGAATGGATTGAATTAATAAATAAATCAGTTTTACAGAGATGTTTGTGTTTAGAACAAAAGAGTGTAAGAGGGTGTAATGAAAATGTGTCCGCCTTGCTCTCAGTACGTCACGAGTTGATACCCCAAAGGAGGTCACTGACCTGGCTTCATTAGATAAACAAGTACTTGTTTTACGCAGGAAACAGTTTGCATAAGTCAAAGTCTTTCAACATAATCGAGTTTAAATAAAAGTATAACAGAAATCTGGATTGAGACAAAATAATACTCAAACAAATATATTGTAAGTGGTACACTTAATATAACGATGTGTGTAACAACATTTAAAGAGCATAACAATTCAATACTTCTTTCCATTCTGACCTTTGTTGATGAACTATACGAGTTCGCATTATATAAGTTTAACACCATAAGGTTTATCATTTTGAGGTTTCTGCTTGCTAATATGATATTTGGTTTTCATAGAACTGTACATAACATCATCTGTGCATTCAAGAAATGAAATTGGAACAGACAGTTGATCTTACTTTATAGCTAATTATTGTAAGAGACATGCTGTTTGTATTGAACGAATCTAGTTTTTGGATAAAGCTGATTATAACTATGGTTATTGTCTCCTTTTAAGGTTTGAACCAGAAAACTAGAGAACTGTTATGAATTAGAGTTTCTGAACAGCTTTATCCCTTATATTCAATTAAGACGAGCCACAATTGGCAGGCTGATTATCAAAGCAATCTAGTCGATTTTACAGATATTTTTTTCTGCACACAACAATTATCTGGAGAATAACAAAATGATGAAGCAAGGCATTTCTACTATTGATTGTCGTTGCTGAAATCATTTTCAATTTTCGAATTTCGATTCAGGAGGCAGTGGAATCGACTGTGGTGGCAAGAGTGAGACATAAGAGAAGATTTCGAAGTATTGATTTTATAAGTGCATGCATTGTTAAATCTGTGTTGCTTTTTTGAGAAAAGTTAGAAAAAAAATTTGGCTGAACAACTTTCAAGCTGAAGCATCTAGTACATTAATGGATTTTATCACTAGAATTCCAAAGAGTGATCGATAGTTAAGATATAAATCTACTTAGTGATATACTGAATTTACTTATTTCTGTTAGAACACTTCGAAAATCGAAAATTGAAAATTATTTAAGCTACGAAAATTTGTAAACATTGTCAGATATCTTGTTCATCTCGACCCGACTCGACTTGCTTCTAGACTGTTCGATTCAGTGGTCAACTGCGCATGCGCAAGTGTAGCACTAGATTTCGCTCGTTAGACTGAATCGAATACATCTCAGTAGTTTGGACACAATGCAGGGAAATCCGTTAACTTCTAAAGTGGGAAAATCTATAATTAAAAAGTGGTATATCCCGTAGACGGGTACCGCTATCCGTATATTTTCTCTTCGTCGTGGGTACAATGCGTGTATTTTCAACGTCAACGTCAAAACTCCATATTATCGGATTCAGACAGTAAGATAAACAAACAGTCATTTGCGTATAGTAATAACGAATTAGCCAAATAACAATAAGCACAAAAAGAAAAACGGTATATATCAATCACGTTTTATTATTGTGGAGTTATCACAACATTGCATGCTCTTATTGATTAGGTCATAATTTATTCAGTCGAGTTTCGTTTAGTTTATCTGATTTTTGGATTAAAAGACAATTTTCGACTTTCACAAAATAAATGACGTTGATAAATTCGATAACTAAATTGACAGGTAACCAATTTACATATTCTTATGATACTTTATTTGAATGATGTATTGATTTCAAGGTACGTGTTCAAATAGTTCACTTTTCGGACATGCAGTTATAAATATGATATATTTATGTATTCATCTAACATTATGTGACTCTATCTCAGGCGAAATAGCTCAATCAGTTCCGTAATCGCCTCTGACACCTTAATTATAGAGTTAGTCGCGGGTTCAAGACTCAACACTGACGTTTCTTTGTCCTTTTTAATATGAAACATTGGTTTAGTTAACCGATTTGTATGGTATTTATTTTCAGGCATGTTATCAACATTTAGTTTATTGCTCATTGTATATGTACCTCATTCAAATAATGTTTGCTAATTTATATTTCTTAATATTTTGAAGCTTTCCGATAATCAAAGTTTAGTAAGAATTTCAAAATCAATTTGCTGTTCTTATAGCTAAATACTTTCACTGTTTTGGGCTGTGTTTTCCTTTAACATCGATCAAGTGCTGACTAACCTTATATCTGATTAATGTCTACGTTTATGTCCTTGAATAAGATATATCTGCTAACATTTATTACGGACATTGCTGTTTTGTGTGAAGAGTTGTGATTCAGTAATTCAAATTTTAAGACGTTGATCTTCAATATGTTTGTAAGATGTTTAGATATATGTATTACACGCTGATGCGGTTCTTTACAGATAATGATTAATATTAGAATGATTCACCGCGGTAGAACCAATTGAGCGTAAACAACCCTAAGGAATAATGTCTGTGACATTTACCATCAGTACGACTCATAAAATCTACAAATTTCTATTCACGCACATTACTTAGCGGAAGACATGAGAAGGGGGTTTATATGACATATCTTTGTTTGTACTAGACACTATGATGGTCTTACACTATTTGTTTCTGGTGGTATGTTCCTAAAGGTTAGATCACAATCTAGATTAAGAGATCATTTACTTTTCAGACGACCAAACTCTATTTGATCGGTCATCAGGTCATTCTCTTCGTCTCCTCGGTAAAGGTCCGTGTTGTTTGTGATAATTTATCTGAAAACGCTGTCGATCAAAATTCTAAGTTGCTGATGTATAAGCTCATTTTTTCAGTTGACTGTTATAGGTGACACTTGACTGGATGACATTTAAACCATGTACAACCCACGTTTTATTTAGTTTAATATGGGTTAACCAAAGCTAAAACACTTTTACCTATGATATTCAGGGTACAACATTAATATCGTATAAAATATCACTTGCACAAAGCTATCTATGAGAAGAAAGTATTTGTAATTTTTAGAGAAATCCATTTCATTTCTTTCCTTTATTAATTCATCAATCACGTCTGCAAAGAGGTTGTTTATATCTATAAATGGGATAAACACATTTCTGAACACTGTTATGCAACGTATTTCGAAGAAAAGTGCATAAAACACTTTCATATTGCAAAACATATGACAATGGACGACAATCGCAAGCACTATAAAGGTGTCATTAAGTGACTTGAACGGATTCTCTTCAAGGAAAGTAATAAGTCTTTGTTTTAAGATTTGCAACTTAAGTAATGTGTTACACTCTGCCATATAAAGCATCTATGACAGTTTGCAACTTACATATTTTGAGACCTTTTACAAGTGACATCGTTTTCATTACACATTTTATACAAGATTCCAAGATTCAAAATTCTTTATTTTGTAACTTAAACACATAGTGCTTCTCATTACAAAACAAATAAATTCATCACATTCATGTGACCCGTGACAAAATAATAAGATAGTTTTCTTAAAAACACACACACACAAAACAAAAACAGAAAAACAACAATAACACACACCTAGTGTTTATAAATTCATTGCCTTAATGGAATAAAAAAATAGCTCAGAATTGTTAAAATGAAGTATATATATTTAATTGCTTAGTGCCAGTCCACCAGTGAACCCAGCTATGTCATAAACCCATTTAACTTCACTAAGATATTTCGACATATAATTTATATAAGATATATCTCAATTCAAAGCATCTGTGATATTTCTCAATTTTACATATTGTGAGTTTCCCTGTGTAACTCATCAATGACACACATCAATTGAACTTTAAGTGTTTCTGTGCAATTTCTCCGCATTTCTAATCTGTTGCATTCTTTTACTGAACTTATTTGTTTTATCATAAGTTTCAATACAGTCTTATAAACATGCCGGAGAACAGTTACCTCGGACCAGAACAGCTAAGAAGGTAAATTGCTCAAATTGAGCGATTTCTCGGGCATGTTTATAGGAATGGATAATACATGTAATGATAAGCGTTTTCTTATCTGTAACTTCATGCGAAATAACACATCTGTAATATCTCGTAATGAAACTTGTTTATCTCTGACAACTCGTCATCTTTTTTATTATTCTCGGACAGTTCTTCATTTATCTCATCATATGTTCGCCGTGTAACTCAACATAGACATTTGCACTAAAGCAATATATGGCATGGTAGCTTAAACTCTGATTGACGTTATAAGCGACGCTTATGATTAATGAATACAAGACACAGTCACTTAAAGTAACCAAAGGTAACGTAAATACAAAAGTATATGAACATGATTACAAGTGTTTATATGAATTGCCTACTATGCGTCCAGTTGCTAGGTTATGTTCAATACAGTTAAACAATTAAATTAAAGTCTTGTCTAAACTGAACCTACTATGGACCGGTCAAAATCAATATTTTTAAAGTGCACTTCGACTGCAAATGTTATACAAGATTTAACCCAAATAACTTGGTAGGGTGTCATAAGTGATCTTTGGTAAATGTTGATAATTTACTCTGGAAAATGTATGAACTAATGAAAACAAGCGTGACAACCAACAGAGTTAATCATATTCAGCAATAGAAGTATGATTTATTGAATGGACATTTCACGTTATTTGTAAAACTAATTAAATGAATATCCACCAGAAAGAGGAATGTACTTTACCAGTCAAATTAGTGGTTCACAATCATTTTCAGATAATGGAATTTGGGTTGTTAACGCTTGCAGTTTGTTTGAAGTTTGCAGACTAACATGGAAACCAGTTAAAATTATCATTTGTTGTAATAGCATAAGTTTAAAAGTACACGCATTTACTACGTCCTAAACAAAGTTAAAGTGAATTCATGTATACTCAGCAAAAATAGAAACGTCCCTCCATATTTCAGGAAAGATTTATCGAAAACCAAAAGGGTAACTTTTATGA
>JAULCC010251950.1:0-12462 GCA_032358795.1 Nuttallia obscurata | reverse complement strand
AAGCAGGCTGGTAATTAGAATGTGCGGAAAATTGGTCAGAATATGTGTTTTACTAAAGCTAAAGTTTCTATCGCGTATCCTTCAACGTTTTACATCTTGAATTAGTTTCAATTCGAACTCGTGTCTTTCAAGTCGTGTTACCACCATACAATCTAGTACAACAGCTTGATCAAATGTTTTTAGACCAGATCAATAAAACGCTATTCCTTATGTAATAAGTTTGAAAACCATCGCCCTAGCTAGGACAACAGATCAACATGCACTGTGCTATAACAGGCTAAAGTATCGCGCCATTTTATAGCATAACAGGCTAGAGCATCGCGCCATTTCATAACAGATCTGCAGTTAAGGTCCTGTCAGAGCAGATCAAGCAGACAATTAACTACCCAGCTTGATATCGCATTTTCTTTGTCCAAGATAGTGAAACTTACTTAAGTTAAGCATTTAACAGGATTTTGTTAATGTAGTTACTTACTTGAAAAAAGGACCATGGAACTGGGGCCGTTTTATTAAACTTCGTACGAAAATTCGTAAATTTTCCATAAATTCTTTCGTACAAACATCGGTCGTCGTCTGCGATGTATAATAACGACTGCCATGAGATATATTAACTGTACTTATCTACCGGGCGAAAAATTCGTAAATTTCTCCCTGGGGTGCATTTTATTCAACTAAATACGAACATTTTGTGTCGTAAGAACTTCGTACGAACTTTGTAGAACCATCCAAATTCTTAGGTGTTTTTATTGAAATATCCTACGAAGTTCTTATTTACAATTTCGTAAATTAACGAAGATTTTGCACTATAAGTAAGTACCGTTCGTATGGCCATGACCGTCATCATTATTCATCGCAGACGACGACGAAAGTTTGTAGAAAGATTTTAAGAAAACTTTACGAATTTTCGTACGCAGTTTAATAAAACGGCCCCCTGGTTCATTGCAAGTGTAGAACTTAGTTAACAACTTGAAAATAACCCAACATGTTTAGTTTCAGCATCATGCTTAATTTGAGAACCATGCTCAGACTGAAAATGTTTCTAACCTAGGTGAGAAACTGCAATTATAGAATTTATTCTTATCGTTAGCTAGTAAACTAATCTTCTTTTTGCATTGAGTCACTTACGTAAACGTCAATAACAAAACCTCTTTCACAAGCTCAAATTGAGTAAGTTTTATTACACCGGAGCCTGGTGAAACGGATGGACATGGTCGCAAAACTAGGAAGATGTAACAGGTCTGAAAGCTAAGCGCTGTCTCGTACAGCGGGTTCAGCATATTTGATTTGAATATTAGCAAGTCGTCTGAAAGTATCACGCATACTCGTGTGATAGATTGCCATACACCACACACTCTGATGTTAAAAAAGCCAGAAAGCATCGAAGTATCTAAAGCAACATATTATAGTTAACAAAAAGCAATCTGTTGGAACATATATGAATATGTGCAGCGTCCGAATTTAACATTTAAAGATACTCCCTATTGCTTGATTCAACACGTCTGAAAACGTAGTGAGTCTTCGTATTTATATCCGACAGCCATCAAGCCTATTTAGCATGTTCGAAAAAACGTTGCGTACCATAATGTCAGACATATAACAGGTCTGAAAACGTCGAATCTTATGTGTGTAACAGACCGGCAGACATAAAACTTCTAGATGTAACAGATTAATACAACCGGACTACTTGGTGCTAGCTGGCAGTCCGTCGCAGATTGCGTTTGTATTAAAGCCAAGTTTTACAGCGAGGTATGTAGAATAAACAGTTAGAATTATAACATTTATAATATTATGTACAGGATACACGAAGAGATTAAAAAGATTGGCGTATTCAAATCCTTATTGGTGAGGTATTGACCCTGGAAGAAGTCCAAACAATCATTCATACGGGTAAACTACTGCCTGTAAACAAAGACGAACCGTATCTGATAAATTGGACCGCGCAGATTGTTATTATGCACCTTCAAAACAACCTCAAGGACATTTCGATTCGTTCCATCTATGGAAACGCATTTTATTCAGTCTGCTTGTGAGAATTATTATAGGAATTATATATTTGTCAACGTATGTGAGAAAAATAACATGCGAGAAATCAGCGACAGTTTTTAACGTGGTGGATCTTCACGGCCAGGACTACACTATCCTTAGTATATCCATTGATCGTGAACAAGCTTGAAAATTAGCCTTTTGTGCCTTTTGTGTGCTGAAATCTAAGTCAGGACGTATCATTAAGTAAACGAAATTGTTCAATACTACAGTGTCTCTGTTGGTATATTATGAACTGTGGATCAAGAAGTAAAATCATTGACTTGTGTGACACGTGAGTGAATGTATTTAATAGATCGTTGACTCAAACGAATGTGGAATTTCAGTTTTTGTTGAGAAGTGGTAGTACGGTGGTTCGTGCATATGTAAAATGGATATGAGCTGAGGATAAACAGGAACTTTTTATTTGTCTAAACTACCGTCGCCTTATGATTAACATGTATCTTTAGTAGTTACTCGTGCTAGTTGAAAATGTGACGAAGAGTTAAAGTCTCTGTCAAGGATCTAAGTAAAACAACTGTACCATATATGTATATCGCTTTGAGGGGAAGCCATCGTAGAAAACAAACATCTTGATGTTGAAAAAGACTCTTCTTAAGAACGGAGATAAGGCAGCGAATTCGGACGAGGAGGATTTAAGCGGAAGTGACACAATATTGAGTTCTTCTCCTTCCGGTAAAACAGGCATGGCGGAAGGCTCGGACTTGTTTAAGGCGGTGCTCAATGATTATATCTTTGAGGAAAGCACAAGGGTCAGTAAGGTGGAATACGATAGATACAATTTGAGAAAAATCAACAAGGACAAAGACCATGAGGACCATGCGACCTCACATCGGTGCCCGAGCTGCCAGGCCGTCATAACAGTGTGTCGGTGTGATCTCTACCAGGGTAGAGAGCAAAAATTCGGTCACCGTGTGCACTGGGCCGATGAGGTCTGGGAAAAGCCGCTAACGACATTATTCGAATTTGATTCAGACTCAGCAACCCACTATTACATGAATAACGATAGCGCAGTTCCCAAACCAATTTTAAAACATAAAGCCACATGCATTATTGTCGTGTCCGAGTAAAAGTATACAGAAAACTCCGGAATACTCATAAACATACAAAGAACAGTAAACTTGTCTTTAGTTCTTCGTCCCTTCTAGCTGACGTTTGAATAAAGAATCAAGAGATGAAATAGAGACTTTCTGCATGAAGCGAGTAAACATTGATCCATTTGTCTTTGTAAAACCTTGCTTTATCACAGATTAATAGGATAACAATGGCATCGAAGCGAAAATTACAGACTGTCTGGAGAAATAGGTGGTTTTTAAAATACGTTCGTTCAAAGCGACTGGTGAAACTGTAAAATGCACTCTAATGGACAAGGATTTATTTCAGTTACAAGCCTCAGTTGCAGTACATTATTTCAGACTTGTAGTGGTTCAAACCCTGTGTTTCATTTTATTTTCTCAGTGTATTTTGGCGTTAATTGAGGTATGTAGACCTACATTTAATGAATAGGGTAATATTTTGTGTACAGTCGAAAAAGCTGATAGATAGCTTGAGATGCTTAAAGTAATTTGCTTTTAAGTGAAACGACCATGTTTCTAATTTGTTTAATCTAATGTCCTATGCAGTGTATAGAAATATGGTTGATATGTGCAATACAGTAAATAATCTGCATTTCTCTTAGCAAACTTAGTCTGCATGATATGTTGCCGAATATGATTTTGCAACAGCTATTTCAGTCAACGTTCAATGGATAGTAATATAGCAGAAGTACTTATACGAAGTTTTAATTACTTAACTAATAGTTATGTTCTATAATGTTAAAAACGTAATCAATGTAGTATGCACGAGAATTTAATTCTTAACTACTTTGTAATATTTTTGAACACGTAAACAGATTATATAGCATATACAATATGCACATGCAGTTAGATTAGAAATAGGTATTTATAGTAACTAATTGTCATTGACTCTATTTTGACACACGTAGCCCCTTATAATTACGCATGCGCAAACTGTATTCTATGGCTAGTTCTAAGTGTAAACGTCAATGTTGATCTAGATCTACAGTGCTCACCGGTGTGATACTGTTTTATTTATGTAATATAAATACATTAACACATGAATGATATTAATATACTGAATAAGTACGCCGCAGACAAGCCTTACGTTATATTTTGTCATAACGAAAAAGCTAATTGACATAGGACATTATCAGTTGGCCTAGCGTCATGCATGTGTAAAAGACTCTATGATAATTAGGTCATATATATTGACTTAATATATACAAGTTCAATCAAGATGGTGTTTTGTTTGTTTTTTGTACGCAGAGTTTAGAGAGCTTGTTATTGAAGTTTTTATTCGACACGAACTTAACATTTATTAAATTTTTAGAATAGCCTTTTGATTTTTTATGGAAACTTGTTTTACAGTTGATAGTACTCTATACTTCTATATGTGCATTATTTTGGAGATGTAACTGTGTCGTCTGCATATCGAGGTGTCATTGTTATACTTAGATAACGTGAAAAATATTTCGAAGATTATGTTGGTTTAATCGCAGACTAGACATACTAACTAATATTGTCGTCTAACTGAAATCCTGCATGTGATATATAACTGCGCATGCATGGTGGAAGAGATAAGGTGTACCATTTGTTATTGCGTGCAAAACATGTTATGCCGGGAGAGATAACGGGATACGAGCTTAATCAAATCAGCTAGGTTCAATCGTTCAGTATATATTCAGTAGTTTATAGCTTAATGTTAATCTCATTATAAAAAGTAATAAGTTTAAGGCCAAGTGCTTTGCCATAATCCTTACATATCATGAAAACCTTGAAAAAAGGTGAACCAATTTTAAATAAATGCCATAGGAATTTTTTAATGAGTGTTCCTGGCACGACTCTAATGTAGATTTTACACCTTTTCATATGAGGTATGTATGTGCCAAACCCTTGTCAATATCCTGTATAAGAGGCACAGCAAACGTATGAGTATATATATACTATGTATATAACAAGAATACGGCTGTGTGAAATGAAATTGAATATTTCAAACTCTTTTTTTTCTTGGGTAAAATTCTCGATTTAAACAACTTGACTAAGTTTTAACATTCTTATTACAGATTTTGTAATAATAAAGACATTTTGAAGCAGATTGTTTTGAACATACACGTTTTAGATACTCATTATATTTGTGGCGAACGTAGCACTAGCTAATGTTATATATAATTGATAAGTCTTTATACTGTTAGCTCATTCTGGCAAATTAATTTGTCATTGTTGTATATGTCCAAAAGTGTTGACTATTCCCTAAACACTTCTAAAACATTATATATGGTTTTGTTATTGAATTTAGCTGTCACGAACTTGCTGTACAAAGTTTGAATAAATATCATGTCATATATTGACACATATTCTATTGTTATACATATGTTATTGATACCTGATACAGTCATAATGCCTTGTCGTATTTTGCTGTTGATTTTTTTAAAAATATATACATATTGATTATGTTTGTTTTTGAAATATGTCGATTTCAATCAGTGTCTCACTTTTATAACAAACACGAACCAATTTCCATTAACTGTCATGTTGGTACTTTACTGAAAGAGAATGGAAGACTAGGCACGCCACCTGCTGGTCATTAAGTTTTCGAACCCAAGTGGAAAAAAATTTCGTTCTGTTTATACAGTACTTGTTACACAGTTTGTATTTGAATACTATAAGATTTAGTTTTTTTTAAATCATGAAATAGAAAAGTTAACAACTTGTTTCGGAATGAAGCTGGGCAGAAAAAAGGCCCACCATTCATTCAGAAATACACTATTTCACTGCTAAATTATTGAATTATTATCAATTCAAAATCAAAGTTTGAACATGTGGTTTTTTTTCATCCTTCAGTTCTCAATTTCTTACGCATCTATAAAGATGACCATATTAATTTCATATCTGGAAGGGAAAGGATACGTGGCAATATAAGTACACATGTATGAGTACATTTATCTGCGACCAACATTTGCTGGAATGACAAGTCAAAATGAGGATTACAATCTTTTGCTTGTCAGCAGTACAACAGTGTGCGAATTATTATTTTAAGTTCAAACGTGGTAGTCTTCCATTCCCTTTCCAGATTTAAATGCATTTACATATAAGAAATACGTGCTTGGGTGGTCTTCCAAATTACATGGCATCAGATTCACCAACTTTTTTGAAGATTTTCTGCGACTTAAACACAAAGATAGAGCAAGTCAATCATTATTGGTTTGCTAACTGTCAGAGAATAAACAAATAAGTTTTCTTTGAGGTATGTACATCCACTTGGAATTTACTTGAAAATTTTAAATGGAATAAATCTGAAAGTATGTTATTCAAAATGCTTACTGGAAATCAAGTCTAAGAACATTCTCAAACTGAATGGTGACACCCAGGTCTGTTTGCAAATTGTGGGTACAGTCCTTAACCCTTTCCTTCACAGGCTATTTTAAGACCATTACATCATGTGCTATATTTAGATTAAAAATATTTCGGATAAGGGAAAAAACCAAAGCCGAATGTTATGAAAAATTTCTTTTAGCAAACAGAGTGGCCTTGAAAAGTCAGTAGATGCTGTCTGATCTGGGTTTTCTCTGTGTGCAATGGTGTGAAAAGAGCGCTTATGTGGAGTAAAGGGTTAAACTGGCCTTGCTGGATTACCTTTCAAAAACTTATATTGATTGTGGCGAATCAGCATTCTGAGTCTCAGTCGCTGAACTAGAACGGTTCCGTGAATTGTTGCATCATCTACATATTTATCTATACTCGTGCCTCCAGAAATATTTGGAGTGAAACGAAATCGTTGCCATAAATTAGATAAATGCTAATATTATTTAAAATGTTTTATAAACTGTGTTTGTTGTTTGTAGTATATTACTTGCCATATCGATAGGCAGTTTTTAAATGTGTGTCACCTGATTTCAATAAAGGTGTTCATTTGCACATTGATTTAATAAAGTACTGTATTCGAATGACGTCGCTTGTTGTTTATTGTGTTATAATTATCGTGAATTATTTCTCATCACAATTTCAGTGTTGACGGCTCTCTGCTTGTTATATTTGCTGCAACTTCAGTCTCGTGAAAAAAAACCCGAAGGGTATTCCGAAAGATAAGTTAAAGTGTAGCCAGAATAAGATGGTTTTGATTGGTGCATGTATACTCGATTAATAATGAATATTAAGATAAAGCTTTTAACACTAGGTATATTGTAATCCATCACGTCATTGTTAATTAGTTTTGTTTTCCGTTCTTTTTATGACAAAGAGCTTAGACTAAGCATAGACGTGTTTATTTGAGCAGAATTTTTTTCATGTCATAACTGGGTTCGTGGCGATAAAAAACACTCCAAAAGTTCAAAAATTCCGTCTTCAATATAAGAACTTTCATTTTTGTGATAGCTTATCTTTTACGGAGTGAAATGAAATAAGTTATTACGTATACGATACTTAAACGTAGTACATGGATATTATAGTATAGCCTTGGAAACCAAAATTTCTGTGACCATTAAATGGCGTCCTAATCTATTAGATAGTTCGTGTTGTGTTTGTTTATTTCATAGACGTTTCACTTTCTGCCATATAAGGCTAATGGACGTCCCAGAGAGAGAGAACTCTTCCGTAGAACTTTCTAGTTCTTTTACGTGCCCAATATATAGCACTGATACCCGTGGGGGCTAAACCAACTGAGACACGAGGGGCAGAACGATGGACCGATCACTTTATCTTGACACCGACAAACCAGTCGTTATATTAAAATATAAAGTACAACGCTTACTTGCATTTACATTTCAATGTTTACCTACCTACATTATTGTGCAAAAGAAATCATTGTAGTTGTATATTGAGGAGGAAATTTATTGTCGTAAATTTTTTTTGACGTTTAAACTGACTAATTAATATATGCAAATGTATAAATGATTCAAGTTATTCAAGGGCGCAGTGGTTTTGTGAATATGGTGTTCGCCTTGCGTTCATGAGGTTGCGGGTTGCCACGAATTGGACTTTTCTCGTGACCTTTATTTGACACCAAGTACTGGTTCTAACTAGGAAACAAACTCGAAAGTGTTTCTACAAGCCATAAAAGGCTTTCAACATAATCGAGCTAAAATAAAATAAGTTTAAACTAATTTATTTAAGGTCTGTGTATATATGTGTTCAATGTGCATCTTTATGCCAATTAGGATACATTTTATGTCATAATGGAAGAAACACCGGTTCATTTTCAGCCATATTCACTTCACAATATGTCCTGTCGCCAGTCATGTCTGACGTCCTATGAATATTGCTTTGTAATGGTTCGACCTAGAAATACAAAATCGATAACAATTTAAAAAAGTTTTTGTACAGCTGTCGTTTAAATCGATGCAAAAAAGTTTAGAAATATCAATTTTAAATGGTTGTCCTTTCCTGCTCGATTTAGACACGTCGGTTGATAACTTATGCCTGACCGGAACCTTAACAATACCAGCCTTGTATAAAACTATTTGGCAGTGTAATGTGTGTCTAGACTCGGATAAGATTTCTTTTATTGTCGCACTGACTCCTTTCCTACAGTAATCACAATATGATATCCCCACTTATTTCATACGGACAACTTAAAGAACCACAACTGCAAAATCAGTTGCACTCATAAATAATTTAATAAGAGTTTATTAAATCAGGACTGTAGGTAGTATATATAAATGCACATCTAATTGTTATTTTTATTTCAAAACTAACATATTAACATGTGTTCGCGCGTCTAGCGAAAAAAACAAGCAAAATGAACACGCACTTGAGATAGCATGCATGATAGCTTGACATATAGCTCTGTGTTCCCTGATTGTGTTTAATATGTTCCCTGGTGGTGGGTGTTGAATTTGTTTCCTGAGTGTGAGAGTTGGATGTGTACCGGTGCTGAATGCGTCATCGGATAGTTGGTGTTGAATGTATCCCTTTATAGCGGGTGTTGAATGTATCTTTTGATTTCGGGTGTTAAATGTGTTCCCTTATTATGGGTGTTGAATGTGTCCCCTGATTGTGGGTGTTGAATGTGTCTCTGCTTTGGGGTGTTGAATGTTTCCATTAATTATGGATGTTGCCCTAATTGGGAATATTAAATATGCCCGCTGATTACGGGTGTTGAATATGTCCCTTGATCGTGGATGTTGCATTTGTCACCTGAGTTTGGTGTTGAATATGTCCCCTGATTGTGGAAGTTGAATGTGTCCCCTGATTGTGAATGTTGAATGTGTCTCTGCTTTGGGGTGTTGAATGTGTCAATTAATTATGGGTGTTGCATATGTCCCCTGATTGGGGATGTTAAACATGTACCCTGATCGTGGGTGTTGCATTTGTCACCTGAGTGTGGTGTTGTGTATATCCCCTGGTTGTGGGTGTTGAATGTCTCACCTGACTGCAGGGGTTGAATGTGAGTGTTGCATTTGTCAATTGATTTGGGATGTTGAATGTGTCCCTTGATTGTGGACGCTGATTGTGTCCCCTGATTGCTGGTGTTGAATTTGCCCCCATGATAGTGAATATTGCATGTGTTACCAGAGTTCGGGTATTGAATGTGTTACCTCTTTGCGGATATTGAATGTGTCCCTTGAGTGCGGGTGTTGAATGTGCCCCCTGATTGGGGATGTTGAATGTGTCCCTTGCATGGGGGTTTTGATGCGGCCCCTGATGTCGGGTGTTAGATATGCCCCCTGATAATGGGTATTGTATATGTTAGCTAATTGTAGGCATTGAATGTGTCCCTTAAGTGCGGGTGTTGAAAGTGTTCACTGATAACGGTTACTGAATGTATCCCTGACTGCGGCTGGGTGTTGAATGTGTCCCCTGATTGCGGGTATTGAATGTGTCCCCTGATTGCGGGTGGGTGTTTAATGTGTCCCCTGATTACGGGTATTGAATGTATCCCTGACTGCGGGTGGGTGTTTAATGTGTCCTCTGATTGCGGGTGTTGAATGCGTCCCCTGACTGCGGATGGGTGTTGAATGTGTTCCCTGATTGCGGTAATTGAATGTGACCCTTGCCTACGGGATTTTAATACGCCCCCTGATATCGGGTGTTGAATGTGTTCCCTGATTGCGGTAATTGAATGTATCCCCTGAGTGCGGGTGTTGAATTAGTCCCCTGAGTGCGGTAGTTGGGTGTGTCCCCTGATTGTGGGTGTTGAATGTGTTCCCTGAATGCGTTCGTTGAATGTGTCCCCTGAGTGCAAGTATTGAATCCTGATTATGATTGTTGAATGTGTCCCCTGATTGTGGATGTGTGTTCCCTGAGTCTGGGTGCTGAATGTATCCCTTGAGTGCGGGTGTTGAATGTGCCCGGGACTTGAATATGTCCCCTGAGATTTGGTGTTGAATGTGTCCCCTGAGTGCGGGTACTGAATGTGTCCGGGTGTTGAATATGTCCCCTTGTTCAGGTGTTGATGTTTTCCCCTGATTTCGGGTGTTGAATATGTTCATTTGTGTTCCCTGGTTGCGGTTCAGGTTTTAAACAAACTAATGCATGAATTGTTTTTATGTTATTTAAATTTAGCTCCTTTTCATTTTTTTATTTGGCTCATTAGTGACTATGCAGTTTAAAACAATAATGAATGATTCGTCACGCATAGGATATAGATTATCATAGATAAGATAAAGATTATCTTCAAAGCTATGTATAAATTCTGATTTGGAAAGATTTTGGTTGAGATATTTATATCTTCAAAATACTACGGTAATGGTTTGAAGACGACTGCCTTTCTCCTTCTGGTTACACTCTAGCCTCAGATCACTAACGGACACTTGTTATTGGTCTATCTCTGAGAAATATACAAATAAAGAATATATATGATTAGAGTCGTTAACTTGTAACCACTTTTCCCCATCACCATTGTGGGATAATTGGTTCAAATCCCGATATGGATCATAAATCAGTACCGTGATGAATCTATCCACCTAACTTGTGGAAGATGGTTTATTCTACTCTTGGACACCCGGCCACGTGTCACTATATCCTGGCACCGTCAAACCAGTCGTTATATTTACGCTAACACTTACTCTTGAGCATCAAGGAGATAAATCCGTTAGTCATTGGTTTCACCCGACCGGGATCAAACCCGCGGTCTATCACACTGGAAGCGGACGCTCTACCATAGAGCTAACGCGCGAGAAATATGTTGTTTTTTATAGGGTGGGTCTTCAGGGTGTCAAAAATGAAAAGAACTATATAAGTACTTTCAATGTAAACTGATAGAAATGTGTTGTTTTAACATACTCATGTAGTACCTTTCATTTTGAATACCCTGTAGAGATGTCCTAAAATATTGCTTTTCAGTCCTATAAAAAGACTAGTTGGACCAGCGTGCAGTGTAGAGCTGTATCAAATACATCCCGTACTAGCTATTCGATCTGAGTCTGTTCTTTTTACCTCTGAAAAAATCTGTCTCTATAACATTCCTATAAAATGTAATTTGAACTGATCCATCTGAAAATCTGGACGAGTTCAATATGAAAAGTCGATACTGGAATGTTTCAAATATGTAAGATATACGGACCATTAGCACTTACGAGATGTTTTGTTCTGCGTAGAAGGAATTATAATATTTCACCTTTGTCTGATCTGTTGTGGATTAAACACAGGTCATAAAGGTAATGAATACCAGTGGTCCATAAATAGACAATTTCTATACTTGAGTACCTGGCCGTTTATCAGATTGAGTTTTAAAACAATACCTGATTTGCCTTCTGTTTGTTACAGCAGAGATCATATCTAGGTATATAGACGCTTGGATTATTTTGTGGTTTGCCAACGACAATCTTCCAGAATTCGGTCAAATGCCATTGAAAATGTCATACAAAGAATTCTATCAGTATGAATGCAGACGCAATCGATTCTGTTATCTCGCTCGCTTTAAATTTTATTCCGACGCGAAACGTTTACAAAACGCATGCATGTTTTTACATTACAACTGAACGACTACCACAATTTAAAGGTCATTTCTTTTGCGATATCCTTGGATAAAATCGTGTATCGAGACTTGTGTTTCAACGCTTTGTTTAGCTAACGCCTTGGTATTTATCATATATAGAACAGTACCTTTACTGAAAGTCTGGCCGTATTCTTATGTGTTGATATGCCCTTGTATATGTGTGTTAATATGTATAATAATTATAAAAACATGTAAGCTGTGTGGATAGGATAAATCTATAGATGTTACTCATTATCATAGTTGTTACAGTCTAAAATACACAATAAATATAGAGTTGTTATAGTCATTGACTTGCATTCTCTCAGCCCCTCACCGCTGTGGGTTCGAATCCCGATCTGGGCACTTCGGTTTTTTCAAGTGAGGAAGCCTTCCAGCTGGCTTGCGCTAGGTCGGTGGTTCTACCTTGGTCCACTCTGTGCCTGAAAT